>LPNX010977804.1:0-40203 GCA_001517045.1 Pseudotsuga menziesii
GATTCTGTTTGGGCTTGAGGAGAGATGGCTCTCCTCTTTCTTTTGTTGGTTTTGGGAGTGCTGCTCTTTTCGCTTTTACCCTGTTCAACCGCCTCTTCATTTGCAAGATCTGGAGGGAACTCATGCCAAAACAAGAAATAGTTCCAGTCTATACCCCTTTTCTTCAACAGCTCCTTGATTATCAAAGTTACGAGACCCTGGTGGGAGATTCTGCTTGCTACCTTGCTCGGTCTAGCCTGAACTTGCTTTGCCATTTTTGTTAGGGTTTTGTGAAAGAAAAATGGTAGATTTATACTTACCCTTCCTGTGAAGTGATTTAATAACTTAAAATGGTAATGCAGCACCCTGTGATATCGGCCTTCACAGGTTATATAAATGAAAATGGCCTTCAACAAGGTTTGCCATTGTGGTTCGAGGAAAGTGATGGGAAAATCTCTTCTCTGAATGGTCTCCTTATGAGCTGGTAGAAGATATGACCTGAATTCAATGTCTGAGGCCTTAGTGGTCTTAAACCAACTTTGCCCTGTCCTGGGGAGGCCTGTACACTCAGCTATGGCTGCCTCGTCCACATGAAACTCTTCTCGGCCAAACTTTACTGTCCTTCCATTGTAACTCAGAGCGAAAGCTTCGGTGAGTGGCTGGTTAAAACTGGTGATCCTTTCACAATAATCGAACACTTGCGCAGTTTTGAAGTACTCTGCTACTTGTGGGTGGGACTCGAGGTACCACACTCCATCGAGCTCTGTTCTGAGTGGCAGACCTGTTTTGGCCATGATCCGAACCTTTGTAAAGAGGTCCCGTGATGAGGATTTGTTTTGATGAAAAAGAACTCCTGGATCGAACCAGAACTCCAACTGCGCGATAACATAACAAGGAGCCTCAGGCCTGCTTGCAATGCTTAACACATAAGATACCCATTGAATGAGCTCAGCAGGTAATCGCCTATGAAATCGCCCAACTTCGTGTGAAATGATGATTCGATCAGCTTCACATGATCTTCAGATGCCTTACATTATGAGCCCCTGGGTGAATGATGGATCGATCAGCTTCGAATGATCTGGAGCTATGCATCATATCTTGAACCCCCTGCGTAATCCTACGTAGTTAATGATATGGTGTTTCACAACTTGCTTTCAGCAGTAAAACAACATTAAACTCCATGATGGTCGTGTGAGACGCGCTCTGATCTTCTCCTTGGCGGCAAAACCCACACGCTCATTTGATGTGAAGCTTGAGTACGGACATGTGCTCTCTTTTTTTAATTTTTTAATGAGATGCCCTTTTGACAGCTAACATAACTTAGCCTAATCCTTCTAGTCGCCAAGACTGGGCTCTTTTGGCAGCTAATGTGAACTTGAACCTTAGCTTGATTCTCCCGGCTGCCAGAACTGAGGTCTTCTGGTAGCGAACCTAGTCTCTACAAAACAGAGTTAACTACCACAAGCTGTTTTTTCAAAATTTTGGAATTAAGACTCAATAAATTTGATTTTTGACTTAGTAATGAGAACAAGGATCTCATTATTGACTCTAGAAAATTTTTTAAAAATAAAATTTTTGACTCAAACCTATCACCTAAAATAAAAGAAAACAGACTGGTTATTTTAGGAGATAACACACCGATAATGAAAATGGGAATCAAGGTACTAGAGTGCAAACTAACAAGTGTGAATAAATGTGTTTAGGTCAAACACTTGAGAGGATCCATCGATCAAGGGATATTGATGTATTCCCAAAACTGTCGATGGTGAGAGAACCTGCCACTGATGACTGCAAGTCTTAAGGCACTCAAAAATGACTGTAGATTCCTATCCCAGAATAAATGATCTGAAGTCGATGGGATGAAATCTGCTGAAAGGATGGAATTAATTCATCCCTCATCATACAACATGAGGTACTCAGCAAGGCTATATAATGTGGAAGGACTCAGTCATAAAGTGCATGAACCGGTATCAGTACCAGGAATGGCCGACATGCAAAGTGAAGAGAACTGAGGAATCACCAACTTAGGTTTCAACTTCCTTTGAATAAGAGCATAAAGGAAAATGGTGACTGAATGTAGGTAGCATAGACTCGATATACAAAATTGGGACATCTCTGGGACATAGGAGGCATTGACAAAGGCTCCATAGGGGCTGGAAACTTAACCAGTCGGTGGAAATAAAATCAAAGAAATGAGTAGCGGTCCTAAATTCAAACTATTAGCCCAACCAACAGATGTGATATACAACGCTCTATTTGAAGTTGACACGACTCGACTGCTGCCAAAGATAACATCTTTTCTTGTCCAGATTTTTGGTTATTTGATTTTTTTTTTTACTTTTTCAAATATTTTGAAAAGCTTGGAAAAGAATAAAAGTGCTTTATAGTTACAGACTAGGAGGAGATGAGTGTCAATGGGCAATCAAATTAGTTCCAAGTAGAGGAACATACCTATGCTGAATGTAAGGACACATGTGTAGGATAATGACACTTGGGGGAAAGTCCCCTCCAAATAAAAATGGGGAATCAAGCTGTAAAGGATATATGAAATGGCTCTGCGTGGATAGACATGAGACAAGATCAAGCTATATAGATGATAATTAAAGTTAGGGAAGCTGGCATAAGGCTCGATAAGGAAAGAAAAAGTCATCATAATGCAATCACAACATGACATATACAAGGGAATCCTAGGGAAACAATCAACATAACGTTCAAGAGGAGTATGAAGCTCTTGCTCAAGGACATGGCGGGACTAAAAGGGACTCCTGGACCTAAGAGATGACTCACAGCATGGGTACCAAAAGCAAAAGGGAGCTAACTAGGACACCCATGTATAGGAAAGCCCTACCATGCACATAGTACCACTTCTAACAATAGCATGAAGGTTCTATGATACCATGGAATGGGTTCGTACCTAAGGTTAATATGGAACGGTCATAAGGAAATGCATAAGTGCAAGTGGATGTGATATCCTAACCTATATTCCAGTTCAGACATAATACCTATGATAGGAATGAATGGGTCGAAACCTTGGAGATAGTGTACAAAACCTGGACCCTATAGGACAACCGTATTATTCCAAGACAACCCAAAATAGTCAATAAAGAATCCAAACTATAGGACAAAGGGAGGAATGATCATGACAAATGCACCTAAAGGAAACAATGTGGTGAACGATGGGACATAAAAAGGAAAGTAAGGTGTAGACCCAAGGTTCACACATCCACAACCACCCCCATGAGGGTGACCACCAGTGTGAATACCAAGATAAAGGAGTTAACATCTCCATAAATGGAGTAGAGGGTAGAATGTGACCACTCCCAAATATATGAGAATAGTAAGGGGCTATGATGCCCCCAAGTCTGACACCAGGATCCGTACTAGAACCAAGGACGGGTAATAGGATACCAAGCATGCCAAAAATAAAAGGACTCGAACTCAAGAGAGCATAAATATACTCAAGTAACCGCGATCCCAAAGGCCAACTAGCACACAAAGAGCACACTCCTAAGAAAATATACAGCCAAAATACAAGCAAACTAAGGGGAGGATATGTGAGCTCCCAAATGTAGTAGGTATTTCTCACCGAGGAGAGGCTTGAAACTCCCATACACTACAAGCAAAGGGACGTAACCAATTATAGTGGCCCTCAGCTTCAACGTATAAAGTGACTATGTTGTTTGACCTCTACCTAGCCAGGACATATGTAGAATAACCTCTACAAAGTACACCCTTGATAACCTAGGTAAGGAAACTAAGGTCACCTCAATATAATCAATGCTCAGGAAGACATTCACAGGCGATATTGATCATATGGGAAGGGTAGAAAATCCCAAAACTCCCGAAAGAGCCCCCAGATACGAATACAATCCTAGAAATATCTCTGGTGCTACTCAGTTATGATCAGGGGTCATTCCAATCATTAACCGCTCACACTGCCTCGTGCTTAACTCCGTTGTAAGAGGAGGATCTTGAGAAACACTAGCTATACCAAGAAATTTCACACTCTCACCTAGATAGACACATACATGTTTTGTTTAGTGGTCTTGGATAATTTACTCACAATGAACTATTCCAATACCCTAAAACCTAATCTTATTGGTGCACCCTATAAAAGAAAAGAGTGTAATTCATTTTATTATGCATTGATTTTAATTGGCTTATTACTCAAAAGGGAAAATGATCATGCAACTAATGGTGTTATGATGCAACAAGAAGTAAAATGCACACCTAACAATCAATGCAAATGCACCATTTCGAATGAAAAATGGGGTATTCTACTACGTGAAATGCAAAATTTTCCTTCAAATGAAAATGCAATCATTCCTATATGAAAATCTAAACACAACTCTCATCCAAGCAATCCTCAAATCCATATGAAAAAAATGCAACTACCTTGTATTTTTCAATATAAAAGAATGAAAAATGCAATAAAAGTCATCTAAAACTCTTAGTCTCTGTAGCAAGTATAAAACACAAGCCCAATAAGACACTGAGACAAAAACGAGTAATGCACTAATGGAAAAACAAAAAGGATAAATGACTAAAACTACTTTCAAAGAAAAATCAATGAAAAATTAGTCTCTGGTCACAAAAGAAGCATCCAATAGACAACATCAGACCAAAGGAAGACCCAACCACACTCACAACCCACCCAACAACTTCCCACAACATCAAACTCACCAAAATGGAGAATGTACGCAACTTTTTAAAGAACAGCGATGTATATATGCGAATTTCGGCCAAAAATCTACATGTATGCGCGGATTTTGGCCAAAAACCTGCATGTATACGTGACTTTTAGCCAAAAATCCGCGTGTGTACATGACTTTTGGCCAAAAAACTATGTATATAGAGAAGACATTGGTAAAAATCATGACAAGGGTCAAACCAATAAAGGTGAGTGTCAATGGATGAAAATACTATAAAATGCAACACATAAATGAGAAACAAAGAGCAAGTCAAGAATATCAAGCACATTGTGCCCCCAAAACCCAAAGAAAAATAAAGAACGTCCCCTATATGGTCACCAATTCTGTTACAGAGAAAACTTCCTATGACTTGGGGTACCACAACAGATAGGGTAATCGCAAAAATCAATCCTTTCCTATATGAAAGAGAAACCAAACATATAACACTAAAGGATCTCGAAACATACCTTATTCCAGACGGTTGATGTAGATCTCCGTTGAGATTTTCCACTCTCACTTGTATTAATAATTTTCTCTCTCAACATTTAGCAAAGAAGACAAGCATGCTATATATAATTGTGTTAGACCTACTCTAGCATATATAATCAATAACATATAAGCATTTAAAAGAATCCATGGATTCAATACTCATTTAAATACACATTATTGGAAAGGAAAAGATATTTCTATTAATATAAATCAAATATTACAATAGTGACAACCTTTATCGGCACGTCTGCAAATCAGAGAAACTGAGTCCTCTACCTGGGCCTCCACCACTTCAATCCTCCATCTCTCAATAGAAAGCTCACAATCAAAGGCAAGCTTGGGAATAACAAAAAGTGTTCCAAGGGACAAAGGGATGCAGACTCAAGTATAAGCTTTGGCAATAATGGACTATAGTTTTCTTGCTCTTCAATTCCTCCTCCTTCAATGTATCCAAGGGGTTCCTTATACAGTGCTTCAATGGGGTAATGCATGGTCAAATCCGAGTGATCTCAAGGCATATGGAAGGCCAAGAGACAAGTGACTCGAATCCACATTAAGGAAAACTCCAAAACTATTTGGCCTTTTACACACATTGCTATGTATGTGGGTTTGTCGAGGGTCAAATCCACGTATATATGCGATAATAGGTTTAAAAGTCGTGTATAGCAAACAATGCATGTTTTTAGGGATTATCTTGGAAACATCAAAGGTACAAAAATGGTCCATGGGGTCTAAAGAGTTTGCAGAGGGACATGGAAGGGCATAAAGGTGTGATCCACCATGTGTGGTAAAATCAGCTGTAACAGGGAGGAGAATCATTATGACAGAGTGAGAGAGGAATTTATAAATGATTAGTGTAATAGGGAGCATGAGAGAGGGGGGGGGGGGGGGAGGGTAGGGGAGGTCATTGCTAAGGATAGGAGTAGGGGTGTATGTGTTTGTGTGTGTGTGTGTGTGTGAGAGAGAGAGAGAGAGAGATAGAATGAGGGGTGTTAAGGGGTTGGGATAGAGAGAGAGAGTTAAAGAGAGAGTTAGTAGGTCAGGAGAGTAGGAGGAAGGTTAGTGAGAGCACTACTACATAGAGGGGGTTATTAAGAAAATATTTGAGACAATATTTTTGTAAATTGTCTCAACTTGAGACAAAAAAAAGTTTGTGTATTGTTTTTAAGCAGGTGTCTTAAAGTATTGTCTTAAATTTAAGAAAATTTACTATCTTAAATTTAAGACAATAATTTAAGACACTAGTCTAAGAAACCCTCTTAAAGACAATACTTAAGACAATACACAAACTTTTTTTTCTTAAGCTGATACAATTTACACAAATATTGTCATAATACCCCTCTATGAAATAGTGATAGAATGCAACCATTTATGATAGGGAGGGGTGGAATCGAACCACCAATCTTATGCATTGTATAATGCATATCCTCTACATTTGAGCTAGCACCATGCAACTTTATATACAAGAAGAATATTTGTATTTTTAAAGTTTTTTTTCAGCAATGAGCACAAGAAGCGTTGAGAAATAGCTTGTTGAAACAATTCAAGGTATGGACGAGTGAAACTAAGTTTGATTTAATGTAAAGAAACAAATTGAATCAATTGTATGTGTATTGGATCACACTTAAGCATGAAACACAAAGGATCCAGGAGCAGAGCATACACTTGTGGTAAGATAAGGAAAGATGGATGACCCATGTCATTCAAAAGTCTTCATGCTATTCAACTCATCACATAATGATTTTGATAAGACTATGATTGGATATGTATTCATAGTTACTAGTTTATCTATTATTATTCTTAATTTTTACAGGTCCCAATTGATTTTCAAATGCAATTGTATACCAACATCAACCATTTAGTAATTGATAGCTCTCATCAATTTCAAGTAAACTTTTCTAAAAGTAAATACAAAAATCTGAATGCTCATCTTGCAAAATGTCATGTGTTCGATCTCCAAATAATGATTCAAGCATAAATTGAATATTCCTAGTAAGGCTGAGTACAACGAATTAAACTGGTTTATTTAGTTGGCTAGGTGACAATGTAGCTATGACTCATATTTGATGATGCTTTAGCCTTACCACTATCAGGATGTGGTGATGTCATAATTGGCACCACCAAGTTTTCCCTATATGTTACATAAGTTGGAACAAATTTATCTTCGTTCCCAATCTTGCATAAGGAGAATCCAAATGACCAAAATAATTTACATAGGTTAACTTCCCTAATGTTTCAAAAGGTTTGATTTCAGCTAGTATCCTGCTGTACATTTTATTGAAACTTTTAGAAAAGTCCCCCATAGCCTCATCTTTCTTTCTTTTCAATGATACAAACTCTATAATGTAATATATATAGTCTTTAGTATTTCCCGATTGTGTCATGAACACTTCTTCTAAAGCATATATACCATCTATAGAAAGTTGGTGGTAATTCCCTAAACCACTTTCTTACTTCACCATATTAGCTCTGAACAAAAACTCTCATCCAAACATCTTGATTTTAAAAATTCTGATTATCTACATAACTTAGATATGTATTCCAGTGCTCTTCCACTGTAACATATCCTTGACCATTGAATCTCAAAAGATATTTATGATAATCTCTACCTAGGATAGAATTTAAAGGATGAGGTAAAACTAGAGGGGCATATCTTGCTGCTACCATGGAAGCCATCCTATATGGGGGTTGAGCAGCCATATTTGGTGGATTTAATGATAAATTATGTGGGGTAGATGGTTTATTTTGTGGAGATGGTATCTTGGTTTGTGAAGGAGATGGCACTTCAACTTTGAATTGACCAATTAAAATTTTACTAGTGAGAGGTATATAACATGATGATAAAAAATCAAAAGTAAAGGGTTTCTCTGGTCATTGTATATGCTCAGGTGTAGTAGGGATTTCACCCTAACTATGAGCAGGAATGAATACCTTCTATATATAGGATGGAAGGGCAGGGTTCCCGTGGATGAAAAAACCTGCAAGGAAATGTTAGCTCTGAGCCATGAAAACCATGCAAGAAAATGTTAGAGGAATAAGAAATGGCTACAAGAAATCAGAGGAGAACCTGCAGCAAACTATTTGCAAATGAACCTACAAATCAACATGAGCTAGAAACCTAAGTTATCAACAAAAACACATGGTTATACCTTCATCCTTTGTGCAAATGGGCCACCATTGCATAGCTTTGGAAGCACCTCTCTATGGAATGGGGTTTTGGCTTATGGAGCTATGGAGGAGAAGGGTGAATGGCTTGAGAGGAAAGGGTCTCAAGGCACTCACATGGGAAGTATAACAATAGGGAGAGAAGGAGTGTTTTGAGAGTGACCCCCACCCCTCTATTTATAGTTTTTCTTTTAGATTTTAGGGTTTTAAGCCCTTGCTTAGGGCTTTATCCCTTTTTTGGGATTTAAGCCCCTTTCTCCCAATTCTTATCTCCTTTAGGGATTTTAAGCTCCTTTGAGGGGTTTTAGCCCATTTTTGGAGGTTTTAGCCCCTATGAGAGTTATTTTGGCTCTTTTTAGGGGTTTTTAAGCCCTTTTTATGTTTTCAAGCCTTTGCAAGGGTGTGGGGGTCAAATGAGGGTAGTGACATAGATGTCTGGGTGGTGTAGGTCATGTACAGCTCATTGAGGGATTTTTATGGGATAATAGATTGCCCCCTGATGTGTGAGGGCAAGAGCTCATCATATGGCTGACGAACATCATAGGATTTTTTGGGGAGAGGTTGTACTTCCTTGGCTGGGGCATGGTGGATTTTGTTTTTTTGTATTGATATGGTTCCCATAAATGGGTGAGATACAAATAATGTGTGACATGTATATGGATGAGGAGGGAATCCCCATGCTCGTAACAATTTCAAAATAATAATGTGATCTAAGCTCTATAATGCAAGAGCCGATCATGTACAACTATTGTTACATAGTGGTTGCCTCAATAAGAGGCTGAATACAATATTGATCTGAAGATCTGCTACATTGGACCCATGGCATTCTCATGGAATGCTATATCTTCATGATTGATGATCTGCTAGATATGGAATGGTACATGGTTGTAGGGACCCACTGATGGAGAGTCAAAGTCTCTATGGTACAAATATTATATACCAATCATAAATCTATATAGAAGCGCTATGCTGGGGCTTCTGAATACTGTCTCCAACATAACCCAGAAATCATAAGGGACATGAACCTATTTGGTTCCCTCAAATAGACTCATCAATGTGCTAGATTTAGGTGACATCTGGGGTCTTTGACCAAATACTGCATGGACCAATACCCTATACAAATTTCAATGGTGTGATGATGTAGCTGTAGTCGAGCACATGAGACACAACCATCCTGAGAGGCACTGAGGACTCATCTCAAGTGGTCCATGGAAATAATCAATGAGGTTAATGAAACCAAGATACGGGGGCCTGTGGGTCTATCCTCTGGAATGTATGTGTTGTCGTCAACAAAGGGAGACCTACAAATGACCAAGGAAATGGTGTTTCCTTTGCCAGAAGTGCGAGGGAGATAACCAAAAGATGTGAGACAATCTGAGGACTGACCCACTGAATGGGGGGGTGGAACAGGGGTAGGGGGAGTGTAGTGGACTCAAACTTCCTTTGTTCAGAGTACGATGATAGGGAGGACCAGGTAGCAAATGAAACTAACTCATGGGAAAGGGATCATAGCTATAATGACAGAGATGTAACTACAGAAGGGAAATACTTGGGGGAGGTAGACACTTTAAGTATTGATGGGATCCAAGGAAGACACATCACATAATACTCTGAACAAAGGTGACCCAAAGTGGGAATGCTGCCTAACTGTTACATGTGGGGTGGTGTCTAAAGACACTGTTGTGGTATGATCTCATGGATTTTTAGCGAGCCGAAGAATGGTAAATGCTCGATGGTGCTTTAAATTTTAGAGAGTATGAAAGCATGAAGAAGACTCTAGTGAGGTCTCTTTTTTGTTGATAGTCTCATGTGCCCGAAAAAGGTTAAAAGTGTATATAGGAGAGCTCACCCATCCTTTGGGGGATGGGAGACTTCTTTACCATTGGTAGTCCAATCAGGCCGGAAAAGGTTAAACTTGTATTGACTGGATGGTCATTTAGATACTTTTACGAGCATGAACAAAACCAAGTTTTCTCAGGGATATTTTCTTGGTGAGAAGGCTAGAAAAGAACTTAAGACAACCCATGATGAGATTTTTATGAAGTTTGTCCCCTCTACCTGAGAAAGCATAAAAGGATGCAGAGGGGAATGGTCTTGTCTTGAATGTACCAAGGTGGTTATTTTGATATGGTAGTCTGCAAGGTTCACAAAAGGAGATAAATGAAGCAATGTAGATGCCCTTTTTGATACTTTAACGAGCGAGAGAGGAAGCAAATGCACTCAAAAATATTTTCATTCTTTTAGGATTCAGAAAAGATCTTATCGAAAACTCAGGTATGGTCAACCGATTGAGGGGGCATTGAAGGTGCCCCCCTCTCGGTACTATGGATAGTGGTCAAAAGTTCAACTATGCAGTATGGATGGAGTAGGTGGCTCTTGAACATACCAATACATGCATGGGATATATCACAGTAGAGGCACGGAGAACGAGGTGGATCTCGGATAGAGGTCGAGAGAGTCTCATGTGAGTTTTGGTGGACGGATTGGAATACATATGATGTGAGTGCAAGTTCAAAGATATTTATATGCCATATGCATGCAAAATAAATGAATCACCCTCCAAGAAGTGGTCTAGGAACCCATGTATGTTGCGGTGGATAGATTTAGTAGTCATATGCGAAGGGCATGTAATCCAAGGTAGCTCTCAGGAAGTGGCCTAAAAAATTACTTACTGAGTATGAGACAGTGGTCTCATTGAAAGATATAGGATGGAATTATGAACTTGGAGGTGTGAGGGGTGTCTCAAATAAACTCTGGGTGACTCAGATAAGTAGTTAATGGTGCTTCCCCTAGTGTCGTGATGCATAGGGGAAAACTAAACCAAATGGGGGCCTATGGGTACAGAGCTAGCTCAATGTATAATGTAAGATTCACATGGTGGTATGTAAATTTATTGGACCTACGAGACAGGTCTAGGGACCTATTGGTATGCTATCATGGTGTTAGCTAGATTATATGTGTGACATACTATGTGCATGTGTAGATCTGGGACCGCACCCTCCAGTGGGCCACCCACAGCACAAGGACAGGGATCATACCAACTTGCTCACATGAAAATGGTGCAACCAAGTTCTACAATGGACTCACTATGACTAGATGTAGAAATAATACTAGAGGGGGTCATTGACTTGTGGTAAAATTGATGCAAAATAAAAAAGAAAAAACTACGCTATAAGTGACTCATGGTGGTTATATCAGTCATAGAATATCTTGAGGTAGAGCCTATTGCGAGGCTTATTCAAGAGGTGACCATCTAAGTCAGTGAAGAGGTATGCTCCCTTGCTGAGATGAAGGTTGTTGGCAAGGTGGGGTGATGGAATCTAGTCCTTTATGGGAAGAACTGATTCCACACTATGGTTTAAAGGGAATGGGGTAAAACCAGAGGCGGTTTTACAGATCACTTCGTTATAATGTAAGTGGTGCTGAGATAGATCAGCTGGATATTCCACAATTGATGAGATAGAAGATAGACTAATGATAGTGATCATGTAAATGGTATTAGTTATGGTTTTGGTGGCCTTTCCCCTAGTCTTTGTTGGAGGAAGAGGGGCAAGCCTGGAGACAGGAGGAGTCTGTGATGGACCCATAGGTAGGTGAAACATCATCTCAATTGGATGGAAAGGACTCAACACATCTTGGGGCCTCATAGGTAGCATAGGTGGTTCAAGGTACCCCACATGAACTCCCAGTGTGAAATAATATAAATCGCGGGTTTCCAAGACAGACTTACTCACTATCCCAGATGGTAGGAAGAGGAAAAAGAAAAGGAAAATGATCGTGTTGAGTGGGAATGAACCCGACTGTTTCCTTTGTAACTGAGGTTGAGGTTCCAAGTGAGGTTGCAGCTATGGATGGGGTCTTCATTGCAGCTGTGGATGGAGTTGTGGCTGCGGATGGTGCTATGACTGTGGTTGGTGTTGCGGTTAGGGTTTGGCTGTACCGATGCTAGATGATAGAATGCACAAATCTGCAGTATCACTTGGTGTCGGTGGAGGTGACACTAAGGGGAAGGAGGTTGTCATCGTGGTGTCAGCAAAGAATCGAGGGGCCAAATTCAATAATGGGGAGGTGAGTATGTTGTTGACGATGGTGTTGACCGAAGGGATAATGTTGGCTGGTGCTATTAGCCATTATAGATCAATGGAATTGATCATAGGGATAAAATTATCTGGCATGGTTAGCCCTTGCAGATCATGATAAGTTAATTGGTGAACCATCATGATTTTCACATCGTGAGGGAACATCATGAGATGAAAAATAGTTGATGCTACGGCTCTCATGGCATACATATAACTTCTTTTGACGAGAAGGTTATAGTCCAACTGATCATTGACAAGCTCTATGTCAATCATTACTATTTTCCTGGCTAATGTGATGGGAACATGCAAGAGGATACCTTGGGATTTAGTGGGGTGGCCATCATAAGCCCATAGAGTAGTAGTGGATGGTTGCAGAATTGGGGACCCAATTTTCTACCAACATAAGGTTGACATGATAGATGTGGATGCTCCCTCATCGATGATGCATCGGTGCATGACCATATTCTGAATGGATACTGGGATTTGGAAGGCAATGGTTGATGGCATACATGGTTCTCCGTTCTCTGTGTCGAATGTGATCAACTTGGATTTAGAGGGGTCTACAGCACTGAGGGTGGATAGTAAGTCCTTTCACTATGTTGGGAAAGTTTTAAGTACCTCAAGAGAAAACATGGCCATAGGTGTTTGGGCCAGGTCATCCATGATGCTATAACTTACAACAGCTTTAGCCATGGCATTATTGGCAACTCACCGTATAAGGGGATGTGGGGGGAAAGGGGGTAAGTGAAGAGGTGTATTAGTTGTTTTAGACATGGATGTCACTAATGGGTCAGTAGGTTAGGTATTGGATCCATAATGATCATGGGGGATTCACTTATTGACCAATATCCTATCATGTTAGTTCATATTGTGGGTTTTAAAATTATCAAAAATTGAACCAATATATTGCGGGTATTGGGGGGGATGAAGGTTTAAGGTGGGGGTGGGTAGCGTGGTTTATAAGGATTGAGGTATAAAAAGGGGTGGGGAGGAGGTTTTAAGTATTGGGAGGTGGTTTCAACAAAAATAGTTTGGGGCAATATCTCTGGAAATTAAGGGTATTCTTTAATATCCCACGATCGCACGTGCTATGTGAGAGGTTCACTAAGTGAAGTTCCCGTGGTACTGATTTTGTTTGGTCTATTAATTGACCTTTTCAGTTGTCAAGGATAGCAGGTGTTGAACACCTATTTCTACTATCGAATTTGCAGTTGAGGTGGTGGGATTGGGTTGGGGGGCAGGTGCAGTTGTTACTAGTCCTTGGACTAGTAATAGTTTTTGGAGGATCATGGGTGGAGGTCGTGGTGGTGCCGGGTTAGGTTGAGTTGGGGCTTCCATGTTGGTAGCATGCTGAACTTCATTATGAATGGACTATTTATTGCAACCCATGAAGGGGAATTCATGCGTATAGTTCCCATAGACCTTTCCTATTTTGAACAGTTCATTGGTTCGTAATGGAACGTTGCGTATAGGTTGGTTTGGTTGCCAGGGGTTTTGAGCTGGCTAGTTCACCTCGGTGTTGTTGGGAGGATTTGGTTGTTGACCACCTCTTTAGGGTTGGTTGTTGGCTTGATTCCTTGCTTAGTTTTTTTTGGCTTGCCCCTGTTGGTTATTAGGTGCTGGTTGGGTGGGACGGTTTTGTTGTGCAAACACTTGTCCCAAAGGAGCAGGCAGAGTTGGGGAGGGGGTTTGAGTGGCTTGCACTGGTGGTTCATAGTAGAATTTGGGGGCTCGGGGTGATACAAACATGGGAATATTCCCCACATATTGTTTTGTCAGCCAAGTAGGTGCATGGGTTTGTTGCTGTGGAATAGGTTGTGCGTAAGAGGTTGTAGCTTCGGACTGGGACATCATTCTTGCATAGTCAGGAGCTTGGTTTGGGTAGGAAACCATAGGGGTATTTCTTGGTTGTGATGGCATCATAAGTGGTGCTGGGTGGTGTTTTGATTGATGGGAGACAGAACCTATGATGTCATTTGTGGCATGGGATGCCCCCAATGCATCTCGGTAAGAGGTTCCTGCATGGGGAACATCTAGAATGATGGTGTAGAGGTATCCAGACTATGAATAAATGAGGTCAAACTATTAGGCCTTCAAGATGGCCTCCTCTTCTATTTGGGGACATTCGAAGGTGACGTCCTTGGATATAGGTGGCAGTATTTTTTTCAAGAACCAGTCAAGGAATATCTTGTCATCAAGCCTGATCTTGCACAAGATGTGACGTTGCCTCCACTCGTGGATGTGGTTGATGATGTGGTTCGTAAAGAAATATAGCAAGATTTTCACCCCTTAATCATAATTGAAAGGGAGTTGGAAATAGTATAGGAACATAAAGGTCAAGGAGTTGAAGTATATTGTATGGGTACTTGGTTTGTTGTAGCTCATTGTACCACTTGGCTGCAGCACTTGTGAGGGTGCATTGGAATAGTCTGAGTCTGATCGAATCATCTATGATGTTGTTTGATGAGCACCATAGATGAAATGTCATTATGTGGTTTTGAGGGAATTCCCATGCCTTGCCTTCTAACATAGGGATGTCTAAGGGGATTTTTGTTGGCATGGGAGGCTAAAAGGTTTGATGACAGATGGGGTCATTGGTTAACCTGGCCAAGTTAGGCAGGATGAGGCATGGCATGAAAGGGAGTTTTGACCTAAGGTTGATGTGTGGCAGACCAACAATGGTGGTGGGGTTTGCAAGAACATGGTGTACATGAATGACTGGGGGTACTTGTAGCATAGTTGTGGATGGGCCACTGCCCCTAGTTATGGTAAGTGGGCCAGTGTGAGTGGAAGGGCCACTGCCCCCGGGTATGACATGTGTGATAGTTTGACTATTGGGTGCAGGTGGAGGTAATTGAGTTAGAACAGTTTACATGGTAGTACTAGGACAACCTGCAAGGGTGTTGGTGGTGGTGTGAGGTATGGACATGGGTACACTACCAATCACCAAGCCGAAAAGTGGATCCAAGTTTGTGCTAGACGTGGGGCTAGATGGTGCAGTGTGTAAATATGGCTCATATTGATATGATTCTGAGCCTGAGTCAGAGGTTGTGTGTCCTTCTGACAGTGTAAAGGGTCATCTAGAATGGTCTCGGTGATGTTGGTTCAAGGACCTGAAATGTGGTGCATCACCTCTTAGGCATGAAGAAGATTGTCGGGGATCAATTTTTTCTAGTTGGTAGATCAAGTGGTATAATCTAGTAATGACATTCTGGACCCCGGTTTCAGTGGCTTCCTATTGGATTTCAAGTGGTCACTAGGCCACTAAGACTACTAGGAGACAATGCTTGGCATTTTCCTCATGGGAGTGCTAGTCAATTGGTAGGGGTCATCGCCCATTTCACTTGGGGATTCCTCTCAGTGGCCAGCTACTTTGGGGTTCCCATTGTACTCCTTACAAGGAGTTTCAGGGCTGATCCCAAGTACTTCCCATGGTTAAGGAAGTTAGTGACTTATGAACTCAAATACTACAAGATTTTGAATTAATGTAAATTGATAGATTTTAATGTCTGGCTCAGCTTCATGAACTGAATTTGGTTATCTTACTTCGTGTGGTTGTGTCAATGCTTAGTGTATGAAATATTGTCCATTTTTAGATTATTTTTTGTTATGTTCGTAGTTATGGTTTATGAATGCTTCATAGGTTTTTATGGTTTGTTACATGAATTACAAAATGGGCAACCTGTTATGAAACTGGTGAATTATGTAACATAAAACTTGAAACATGCAACTAATGAACCTAAACTATTATATCCTTGCTAGGTGACTACCTTACACCTATATTCCTTGTCAACTAGGAAATAATGTTGGGATCTCAACACAATTGGACTAATCCCATCCGTAGATCCTCGGGTCACTCTCCGACTGTAAGGTTGGTTAACAGGGAGGACGCGAATGGCATGAGACCCCCTAGGCCTACCACCCCCTCTACCTTCCAAGTCACCCATTTTTTGTGGTCTAAAGTGATCATAAGTGAAGTTCCTATTAATATATGAGCTTGACCCTTTGTCTTATCCTAGAATACCTCGGAGGCTGATGATTGGGTAGAGGAGGAAGGGCTAGGGAAGGGGTTACTTTCCAATGTTTAATTAAAAAAAAAAAAACTAATCTTACTTAAAACAGATTCAAATCTATTGATAACCAATCAAATCTATCATTAATTTTCAAAAAAATGTATGGAGAAGAAATCAGGCTGCTGGACAGTGGTAGTTGAGCCGCACTCACCATCCTAACAACTTAAAAACTCAATTTTGAGAGACAGGTCCCCTATTATGGGGAAAATGTAGCGAGGGGATCGCTAATTTTTTCCAAAAGCAGGTGATGGGGTCACTCAGAAACTGAACATAGGAGCGATTTGTATCCTAAGAGGGAAGTCGCTCCTTTCAGGGCTAAATGGGTGACCTAGTCATGCCTTTCATCCTAATAAGGGCGATCTTGCCTATGAAGTGGAAAAAACTTGAAATACAAGCAGGGAACGACCCACAACAACTTGTAATATGGCTGAATTGGCTCAGGTCGGCCTTAAGTAGGATCGACTATAAACGTAAATGTACAAAAAGAAGAGATCTAAACTACATTTAACAGAAATTTAAACTAGGTTAATAAAACAAAAATAAAACCAGGAAAACTGAAGAACAACCCAGCGATCCTGTAGGATCGACCTAGTAAGTTCTCCAAACAGTAGTAGGGCTTTTGTCCTAGCTACGAGCAGGAATGACTACCTTCTGTCTAAAGGACAGAAGGGTAGGGTTCTTGTGCATGAAAAACCATGCAAGGAAATGTTAGCTTTGAGCCATGGAAACCTTGCAAGAAACTATTAGAGGAATAAGAAATGGCTACAAGCAACCAGAAGAGAACCTACAACAAACTATGAGAAAATGAACCTACAAATAAACATGAGCTAGAAAAATAAGCTATCAACAAAAACACATGGTTATACCTTCAGCCTTTGTGGAAATGGGAAACCATGCCCTAACTTTGGAAGCACCTCTATATGGAACGGGGTTTTGTCTTATGGAGCTATGGAGGAGAGGGTTGAATGGCTTGAGAGGAAAGGGTCTCAAGGCACTCACATGGGCAGCATAACAATAGGGAGAGAAGGAGTGTTTTGAGAGTGACCCCAGCCCTCTATTTATAGTTTTCCTTTAAGATTTTAGGGTTTTAAGCCCTTGGTCATAGATTTAGCCCCTTTTTTTTTACTTTAAGCCCCTTTCACCCAATTCTTAGCTCCTTTGGGGATTTTAAGTTCGCTTGAGGGGTTTTAGCCCCTTTTTGGAGGCTTTAGCCCCTATGAGAGCTATTTTGGCTCTTTTTAGGGGTTTTTAAGCCCTTTTTATGTTTTTGAGCCTTTGCAAGGGTGTGGGGGTCAAATGAGGGTAGTGAAATAGATGTCTTTGGGTGGTGTAGGTCATGTAAATCTCATTGAGGCATTTTTTGGGATAACAGATTGCCCCCTGATATGTGAGGATAGGAGATCATTGTATGGCTGATGGACATCATAGGATTTTCTAGGGAGAGGTGGTGCTTCCTGGGCTCGGGCATGGTGGGTTTTTGTTTTTTATATTGATATGGTTCCCATCAATGGGTGAGATAAAAATAATGTGTGACATGTATATGGACAAGGAGGGCATCCCCATGCTCATAACAATGTCAAAAGAATAATGTGATCTAAGCTCTACAATGCAAGAGCCTATCATGTACAACTATTGTTACATAGTGGTTACCTCAATAAGAGCCTGAATACAATACTGATCTGAAGAACTGCTACATTGGACCCATGGAATTCTCATGGAATGCTATATCTTCATAAATGATGATTTGCTAGATCTGGAATGGTACATGGTTGTAGGGACACACTGATGGAGAGTTAAAGTATTTATGGTACCAATATGCTGTATCAATCATAACTATATATAGAAGCATTGTTCTGGGGATTTTGAACACTATCTCCAATGCAACATAGAAATCATAAGGGACATGAACCTGTTTGGGTCCCTCAAATAGACTCATCAATGTGCTAGAGTTAGGTGACATCTGGGGACTTACATGCCTGCAATTCATTACGAGAATCTGATCTCCATATGTTGTTGCCCAACCTTTCTATCTAACCTTACTGTCCAATATATACAACCATTTTCCAAAATTCAAAACATTTTCAAGATCCTTATCTCATGGTCTCGAATGACTCAAAATAGAAAATTTGTTTTTTATGTGGAACTAACTTGAAAGTCAAATTAAGGTCTAAACCTAACAAGTGGAATAAAGATAACAACAAATTTATCTAATCCATTAACTTCAAAAATAACCTAGATATTTCATCAAATACTCTTAGACACCTCGACTAAAATAGTCATATCATGTAGAACTTGAGAGCTCTTTTGTAACCTGGAATACTCAACATCTTTGTTAAACTCCTTATTCTATAATTCCTTGTTCTGGTTCAATACTTACTAATATTGCTCCTATATTGTTCTTTTCTTCTTCAGTATATCTTTAGAAATGATAACAAGCTTCTGATAGTTAGCTTTTTTTTCCTCTAAGTCCTCTCGCAGTCTTTTGTTTGCAATCATCATGTTTTCATTTAAATCCTACAAATATTTATCTTGCTCCTTGTAAGACAACATAAACTTCTTTCTTTGAACCAATTCTACAATAATCTCTGCTTCCTCTATATCCACAATGGTTTCGTCCTCTTGTACAAATTTTAGACCCGAGCCAACATCATTTTCAACATAATTTTGTTTGTTTGTACAAAATGATTCTGGGATATGTTATTCCATTCCTTGATGTTCTATAAAATTCTCACCCTCTAAAATATGTTCTTCATTTATTAACTAGATTTTTTATCTACTAACAGAGTCTACTATGACCACCAATTCACTGTCTTCTAAAGGATCAAGTAAAGGGTTTGGGATTATTTCAGCTTCTAATTTACTTCTCAATCGTGTTCTATATTTTGAACTCGAATCCACACCCTTTGCTCTTAGGTTTTCAAATGATTTCTCCTTTGCAATTTCTTCTAAGCACAATTCTTTGTCAATATTCTTGGTAATACACACTTCTGATAACTCATCATTCACCACAATCAATTTCTCTACTAATTCTTTTCCCATTTCATTTGTTGGTTCCAAATATTTCTCTATTTGCTTACGTGATGTTTCACATTTGTTTTCTTTCACCTTTTCCTTCTTTTTTACTGCATCAAATTGTGATACAAAAAGGAAATTTTCCAAGGTCTACCCTTTTTTTCTGAAATAGAACACTATTAATAGCTTAATTAACCCCTGATGAAAGAGAGAATGAACTGTATGTTCCTAGTGATTATGAATCCTAGCAATAATAAGGAAAATTTAAATTTTGGTCTCCACTAAGACTCTTCAACAAATAATAAGGAAAATTTATGTTTTGGTCTCCACTAAGATGCATTAGAAAATGAATATGACATCTTAAAACCCTATCATAACAACCTTCACAAGTTATATAGTTGTGTATCATTTCTAATGGAATTTTCCACATGGGCTTAATCTTACTAATATGTACGCCATTTTTCCAATCCAACTTCTCAAACCCTGGTGAAAAGAATTTACTATAATCAGTTTCAAATGATTGCTTCTTAAACCATTTTTCACCATTAGATGGTACACCAATAGCCTTTGCTATAACATCTTCATCCACCCTTATTTAGAAATATTCAAACCAGGAAACTGAACCCTTATATTTTTTAACAAATGTCCTAGTTACCTATACATTATGACCTTGCAATATTTCACATAAGGAAAACCATCCAGCATCATGCATCATCTTTGCAGACCTAGGAAATTCATGAACCCACTGTAAGTTATTGGGCTCTAACCTACATAAAATTCCACTAGGCTTCTTGTTCTTAGTCATATTTCATGAATCTGGAATACTCTGGGCACCTATATAACAAAAACCCTTATCCCAAAATGCGATTTTACAATATTGACAATGAAAAGAAACCCAAAACCCTATGCATGATGAAATTGTACTATCATTATGATACAACATAATGCTTGCTTTCAGCATTTAATGAAACCATATGCTGACCTTGGCACCTTTGTACCATCCCTTCCAAGTGTCTCCATTTCATCATTGCAAATGTCAAACTGGCAGCAAAACCATATTTCACATGTTCCTATGTGCTACCAATTTATAATCAAAGTCATATATAAAATTTAATTTACCATTTCACTTGCTCTAATACAAATTAAAATACTTTGAAAGATTAATAATATGAGCCTTATATTGATTTAACAAACGAAAAATAACAAAACATAAAAAAACTAGGGTAAAAATAACATAAGTTTCCATAGTAAAGACTAGGGTAAAACTAGGATAATGACTAAATGGAAACACTAAAAAAAATAAAATCTTAAGGTAAGAAGAAAAAAAAATTCTAGAGATAACATCTAGCTCCGACTGGGGATAAAGCTCTCCTTGTGAGGCTTTATGAACATTTTGACCTGTGCCTTCTGAAACCTGCTAGAATCATATTTTTTGTCTTATTGGGATGGAGTCTTATTCATGAAACTGAGATGATATATACACTGAATATGTACAGTAACCCTCTGCAACTCAATATGTGTGGAAACGTTTTAAAAAACATCCATTTATTGTACCTGCAACTTCTTCACCTTTCAATTTCTATAAGACAAAACTATTATTTCCCAAAATCTTAACCACTGTAAAAGGTCCTAGACATAGATTGTCAAATTTTCCGTGCTTACCTTTATCTTCATTTCGTGCATCCCAGCTGAGAAGCAAGTCACCAACTGCAAAGAAATCCTTTTTAATTTTTTTATCAGAACTTTCTTTTACCTTTTTTCTGTGCATCTCAGACGTATCCATAACGGCTTCTCTTTCTTACTGCAACTGGATTATTTGAAACATTCTTCTTCTTATATGATCAGGTTCCTCTCTCATTTCCTGCAAAAAATTAATTACTGGGGAAGCCAATTGAACAAGAAACAAAGCATCAACTCCATATACAAACTGAAAAGAGGGATGTCCCAATTGATTTCTTTATAGTTACTCTGTCATCCCAAAGAGAGAATTTTAGTTTGGTATCCAAACTCTTTTTATTTTTGAATAACATTTTCTTAATATTCTCCACATCACTTTTATTACTAGATTCTGCTAATCCATTACCATGTGGGTAATAAGGTGTGGACTGTTTCAAGATAATGTTAATTTCTTCACAAAAATTCACCATCTTTTTGGATTTGAAGGCTGGGGAATTATCAATAATTAATTTCCTAGGACATCCAAATCTACTGAGAATATTATCTTGAAGGAAATTAATTATAACCTGATTAGTTTCTCTTCTTGTGGGGATTTCCTCCACCCACTTAGTGAAAAAAAGAGTAGTAGTTAAAATCCGTTTGTGCTGAATAGTAGAAGGATGATGAATTTATCCTATAAAATCTAAACCCCACTACTGGAATGGAACATTTACTGCTATAGGTTTCAAGGGTAAATACTGTAATTTATGCTTACCTGTAAACTTTTTACACTCCACACAAGCTCTGACCTAATGATATACATTTGTAAGAAGGCTAGGCCAATAACATCCTGATCTTAATATTTTGAATGCAGTTTCTTTATAGTATTTATGTCCCCCACATACCCAACTATGTAACTCAGTAGTAACAACATCAACCTATGATTTATCCAAACGATTCAGCAATATACCTCTAAGGTCTTTCTAGTATAAAACTTGATCAATTAAAACATATTTAAGTGCTATAATTTTTAATGATCTACACTCATGTTTTATTTAGATCTAGAGGGCATTGTAAATGCAGAAATAAATATAAAATCTTTTCATACCAAGAAGAACCACAATACCTGTTATAGGTCTGCTCCCTATTATGCTCTATTGCCACATCTTGCTCTGAATTTTCTTCCATCAAATGAAGATCTAATACTTGACAATTTGATTTTGCTAGAAACTTGGCTAAACCCTGGAATTTCACCAACTTATTAGGTTTAATATCCACATCGTATTCCATAACGTTTGCTATCCATCTGCCTCTTTTTCCTTCACTGTCAGGTTGTACCAGGATTTCCTTAACTATTGAACTTGGAACATATGCTAGAATTTTGGAATGTAAAACATAAATTCTAAAGAACTTGAGAGATTTAACTAGTGCATATGCTTGTTTTTCCATTGTATTATATTTAATCTCTTAATCTTTTAATGTTTTAATAAAGAAAAAAATTGGTTGTTCCAAGCCATATGAATTCTTTTGCAATAAAACAACAACTATGGTATCTTCATATGCAAATGAAAAAACTACAAAATATTTAGTATAATCTGCAGCTATCAAAACCGGTGATTCTATCAATGCATGCTTTATCCTTTGAAATGAATGTCAAGCCCAATCTGACCATTTAACTTCCATGTCCATCTTAAGCATCTCAGTGACATGTTTAATAATCTTTGCAAAATTAGGAATGAACCATCTTAAAAAATTGATTTTCCCAACGAAATATTGAATTTCCTTTTTAATTCTAGGAATGGTGATTTTTAAAATGGATTTTACTTGTTCTGGATCTATTTTGATTCCTTTAGCAGAAATAATGTGACCCAACAACTTACCCTCTATCATATAAAAATGAGATTTCTTTGGGTTTAATGATAAACCAAATTTTCTGCACTTAACAAAAACCTGTCTTAGATGCTTGAGATGTTCAGTATCAGACTTGGAAAACAATGTGATATCATCTTGGTATTTTACTACAAATTTTTCATTTTCCCCCATGAAGGCTATGTCCATATCCCTTTGGAATGTAGCACCTGCATTCATAATCCCAAAAGGCATTTTATTGTACATAAATGTTCCCTAGGGGTTTGTGAATGTTTTTTTTCCTCTATCCTCAAGATGTACTGCAATCTGGTTATAACCAGAAAAACCATCAATCATTGAAATTCTCTGAGAGCCTACAACTCTTTGTAAAATCTGATCAATTTTAGGCAATGAATAATTTTCTTTTAGGAAGGATCTGTTCAAGGTGCGGAAATCCACACAAATCCTTATTTCTCCATTTTTCTTACGTATTGGAACAAGGTTGGAAATCTAGGATTAATATCTAAGAGGTACAATAATTTTTTCATCCAACAAATTTTTTACCTTTTTTTCAATTACTGGCAGCAACACTAGATGAAGCCTTCTAAGTTTCTGTTTAAAAGGATTAGTATTTGGTTTGAAGGGAATTTTATGTTGAATTATGCTCGTGTCATAAGTTCTTAAATATTCATATGAACAAGAAAAAATGTCCACAAATTCTTTCAACAAACTGATATATTTTTTCTTTTCCCCTCTGACAGTACCTTCGAAATTCTAATAATTTTGGGTTTAGCTTCAGAACCAATATTATAATCTACAACATTTTGTTTAGTGGTTTGCAATGTGAGTTTCAACAAAGTATCATCTTTTGAGAACAAACTCTCAAGTGGAACTAGTCCCTTAGGAACGAGATTTCCCTTTAACTCAACAAACTTATGGTCAACAATTGAATCTTTTGTATAAGGTACATTTTCAACCAACTCAACATCTTGATCCTGATCATTTAAATCATTAGCAAATTTGCCTATTAATTCCAAAAACTATTTTATCTCTTGATCATCATGAAATACCTTCTAGTTTTTTATGTCATCTGGGACAGATGGCCTGTATCTTACATCAATTGGATATTTCAAATGTGTTAATTTTGCAACCTTGAAGTAGGGTGTTACTAAAGATAAAGAATCTATTGTTTCATTATACTCTCTTGGGACAAAAGTTATGTTGAAAGCTAAGAATAAATTATCGATTAAATCCCACAGTTCATTTCTATATACTTTCAACAAATGTTGCTTTACCTGGTAAATATTATTGACTTGTTGAATTACTAATTCGAAGTCACCAAATACAACAAGCTCTTGAATATCCAAATCTTTTGCCGCTCCCAATCTCAAAATCAATGCTTCATGCTCAACATTATTGTTGGTTGTTTTTAATTCCAGTTTGTACATGACAGAAATAATTCCACCTCCAGCCGAAATTAGTACAACACCTGCTCCTTCTGCTTTGTTACTTGATGAACCATCAAAATACATTTTCCTTAAACCATCTAGTTTTTCTTTCTTTTTTTGGACTGGAATATCTTTTTGCACTTGTAAAACTCCTTCAAAATCATCACTTAATTGCAGCATACAACAACCAAACTTCTCCTCTATTGAATAAATTGGATGATTATTGGGATGTTTACTGTCACTTACAAAATATTCCAACTATACTTCTCTGTAGAGTCTCCCCTACTCTCCTCCAAAAACTGGAATTTTGGCATAAGAAAGTTCAATTTGAAGAGTTTGTCCCACTCTTTTTTCCCAAGATTTGGACAACATGTCAAATTTAGGAGAAATGTCTACTACGACCACATCCATCAGTACAGTCTTGGTAGGTATATGTGTCAAATTCACCACAATATATTTAATAACCCCAATATACTTCGCTTCCCTAGAATCAAACACATACAAATCATGATATGGTTTGGTAACAATCAACCCTATAGCTTCCATGACTGCGTTTGGCATGAGGTTGTGTGAAGCTCCTAAATCAAGAAGACAATTATGTAATAACTACTCATGAACTGCGAGAGTCACATAAAAAGGAGGAAGATATTCTGAATTGTCATCAGGCTGATCAAAGGTTTTAGAACCCACAATAATGGTAGGATTTTCATCCTGCAAATTAATTTCATCAGAAGGGATAGAATTCACTGCAGATTTAAAAGTTTTAAAAGTTGCTTCCCTGTAAGATTTTGTTTTTATCAATTCTGTCAAAGGAACATGGATCTTTATCTTATTAATTTCATTCTCCAAATTAAAACCACTTATACCTTTACTAACTTCTTCAGGAACTACCACTTTATCTCTATTCTCCTGTACAACTTGGTTATGCTCTAGAGGCCCAACCTTTGTTTAGCAGGGACATTTTTACAACTTCATTTGCTTGTGCTCCATGTTTTACCCCCAATATGAGACCATATTATTTTTGTGGAACCTCTTGAGAAATTTCAGGCATAGACATCTCTTGTTCAAAATTATTTTCTTCATAATAATCAAGCATTGTAACATAATCATAATCAACTTTAGTCAAAAAATGAAAATAAGTATCATCATCAAATTGACTAATGTTATGTTCTTGTTCTTCCAAATCCTATTAACTCTCCCTCATCTATATCATATGAATCATCATCTCTCACATGATTATTTTGAAATGGAGGTTGAATTATTTGATCTTTTTTTTTCTCTTTTTTTCCTCTAAAATATCATTATTTCTTCTTTCTCTTGGTAAAAATCCGGGAACAAAAGGTCTTCTGAATTGATTTTGATTTCTCCTTCGGGTATAGCCTTATTCTTATTTTTATTCCCCAATTATAACCTATCAATCTTAGAAGATAAATTTTTAATGATTTTATTCATTTCATCCATTTTACTATCTAAAGATCTTCCTGTAGAATTGGATGGAATAATTTCCTTTTCTCCTTTTTTATTAGCCATTTGATAGTCGATTTCTTCTTTGAGTTTATTTGAATCCAATATGTTAGATTCAACCTCTAATGCAGCATCTTGCATATTCAAAAGAATTACAGGTTTTCTTTCTCTTAACAATAAGGAGAATCCATGATCAAAAGAATATGCATAGGTTAAATTCAATGATGTTTCAGAATGTTTTATTTCAGCTAATATCCTGTTCTACATTTTATTGAACCTTTTAGAAAAGTCTCCCACAGCCTCATATTTCTTTCTTTTCAATGATCCAAACTCTGTAATGCAATATACATAGTCTTTACTATCTCCCCATTTTCTCATAAACACTTATTCTAAAGCATCTATACCATCTATAGAGTTTGATGGAAACTCCCTAAACCACTTTCTTACTTCACCATCTAATCTCTAAACAAAAACTCTCATCCAAAAATATTGATTTTCAAAGTTTTGATTATCTGCATAACTCAGATATGTATTCCAGTGCTCTTCTGCTGTAACATCTCCTTGACCATTGAATCTCGAAATATATTTTTGATAATCTCCACCTAGGAGAGCATTTAAAGGATGAGGTAATACTAGAGGGGCATATCTTCCTGCTACCATGGAAGTCATCCTATATGGGGGTTGAGCAGCCATATTTGGTGGATTTAATGATAAAGATTATGGGGTAGATGGCTTATTTTGTGGATATGGTGGCTTGGTTTGTGAAGGAGATGGCACTTCAACTTTGAATTGACCAATTAAATTTTTACTTGTGAGAGGTATATAAGGTGATGATAATAATTCAGAAGTAAAGGGTTCCTCTGGTCGTTGTATATGCTTAGGTATCAAAGGATTTGACAAAATATTAAAATCATCAACTTGGGTAGGATTAAAATCAGGAATGACTATAGATAAATTTGATTTTTTTTCTGCTTGAGTATCAAATGATGTTGCAAGAAATACTATTGTATCTAGAGAATGTTGAGGACTACTCGATGATGGAAAATCAAGTTTCCTTTTAGCTTCTCTCACAATCCTTTCTGGATCAGAAATTCCTGAATGCAGAGGAGATGAAGGATTTCCTCGAGTTCCTATCCGTTTTGAAGCCATTGTAGCTTTATGTAGGTAACTGATGTAGGTGGCTGATTTAGTATACAAACAAATTTTATTGATATTTTTCACCTTCCAAAATTAGATATAAGAATATGAAATACCTAGAGAATATGTACTTTTGTTTCTCTGTTCCCCAGCAATGGTGCCACAAGATGTTATCACTAGAGTTTGACCTATACTACTAAGGTTCAATCCTAGATAATTCTTAATGATAGTAATTTAAGGATAACTAAGAATATTATTTTATAGTAATGATGGTATGTATGCAAACATAACAGATATCTAGCTATGATAGAAGACTAAACTGCAGGAAATTTATCACTATAAAATACAGTAATAGAAAAGGATACGAGCATGAATTTAAAAAAGAAATGAATCAATTTCTGCATCAGATATTTAAAGATAATTTCATGTGAATCATAATAATTATGGCATAGATGAATAAGACAATAGATAGAAGAAAATCACGAATAACATGTAATTCAATTATTAAAGCAAAACATCACTCATTTGATCAAAATCATTTCAAATCATTCATTTCATAGTAAGAGATACAATATGCATACATGCCTACAATTTGTTACATGAATCTGATCTCCATATGTTGTTCTCCAACCTTCTATTTGGCCTTACTATCTAATATATACAACCATTTTCCAAAATTCAAAATAGTTTCAAGATCCTTATCTCATGGATCTCAAATGACTCAAAATAGCAAATTTGTTTTTTATGTGGTACTAACTTGAAAGTCAAATTAAAGTCTAAAACTGACAAGTGGAATAAAGATAACAACAAAGTTATCTAATACATTAAATTCAAAAATAACCTAAATCTTTCATCAAAGACTCTTAGACACCTCAGCTAAAATAGTCATATCATGTAGAACTTGAGATCTCTTTTGTAACCTGGAATACTCAGCATCTTTGTTAAGATCCTTATTCTGCAATTCCTCGTTCTGTTTCAATACTTGTTTGTACTGCTCCTGTATTTTTCTTTTCTTCTTCAGTATATATTTAGAAATGATGACAAGCTTCTGATAGTCAGCTTCTTTTTCCTCTAAGTCCTATCTCAATATTTTGTTTGCAATCATCAGGTTTTCATTTAACTCCTGCAATATTTATTTTGCTCCTTGTAAGAAAAATTAAACTTCTTTGTTTGAGACAATTATGGAATAATCTCTGCTTCCTCTGTATCCACAATGGTTTCATCCTCTTGTATAAACTTTAGACATCAGCTAACATCATTTTCAGCATAATTTTGTTTGTTTGTACAAAATTATTATGGGATATGTTTTGCCATTCCCTGAAGTTCTATAAACTTTTCACCCTTTGGTCTTAGGTTTTCAACTAATTTCTCCTTTGCAATTTCTTTTGAACACAATTCTTTGTCAACATTCTTGGTAACACACACTTCTGATAAATCAGCATTCACCACAATCAATTTCTATGCTAATTCTTTTCCCTTTTCATTTGATGGTTCCAAATATTGCTCTATTTTCTTACCTTATGTTTCACCCTTTTTTTCTTTCACTTCTTGCTTCTATTTTTCTGCATCAAATCCTGATACAAAAGGAATTTTTCCCAGGTTTTCCCCTTTTCCCTCAAATAAAACACTATTAATAGCTTAATTAACCTCTGATGAAAGAGAGAACGAATTGTATGTTCTTGGTGATTATGAATCCTATTAATCATTTTCTGCAAACTCCTCAACAAATAATAAGGAAAATTTAACTTTTGGTCTCCACTAAGATGCATTAGAAAACACAGATGACATCTTAAAACCTTGTCATAACGGAATTCGCAAGATATATAGTTCTGTATAATTTCTAATGGAATTTTCCACATGGGATTAAGCTTACTAATATGTATTCCATTTTTCCAATCCAACATCTCATGCCATGGCAAAATGAATTTACTATAATCGGTTTCAAACAATTGCTGCTTAAACCAATTTTCACCATCGGATGGTACACCAATAGCCTCTTCTATAACATCTCCATCCAGCCTGATCTGCAAATCTTCAAACCAGACAACTGAATCCTTATAATTTTTAACAAATTCCCTAGTTACCTATACATTATGACCTTGCAATCTTTTGCAGAACGGAAACCATCCAACATCACGCATCATCTTTGTAGACCTAGGAAATTAATGAACCCACTGCAAGTTATCGGGCTCTAACCTGCATAAAAATCCACTGGGATTCTTGTTCTTGGTCATATTTCATGAATATGGAATACTCTGGGCACTTGTATAACAAAAACCCTTATCCCAAAATGCGATTTTACAATATTGACAATGAAAAGACACCCAAAACCCTATGCGTGATGAAACTGTACTGTAGCATAAACTATCATTATGATACAACATAATGTTTGTTGTTAGCATTTATTGAAACCATATGCTGATCTTGACACCTCTGTACCATCCCTATGTGCTACTAGTTTATAATAAAAGTCAAATATAACATTTGATTTACCATGTCACTTTCTCTAATACTAATTAAAATACTTTGAAATATTAATAATAGGAACCTTATTTTGATATAACAAATGAAAAATAACAAAACATAAAAAAACTAAGGTAAAAATAGCATAAGTTTCCATAGTAAAGGCTACGGTAAAACTAGGATAATGACTAAATGGAAACAGTAAAAAAAATAAAATCCCAAAGTAAAAAGAAAAAACAATTCTAGAGATTAAAATGTCTAAACTGAAAGAAAACAAGGAGTTTCTTTCATGTAAAATTCCATAAAAATGTAGTATTATCCAACACAAAATGGAAATAAATTAATAATATGTAGTTTACCTTTATGCAGTACTCCTCAATTTCAGGTCTATGCTTCAAAACATACGCACTATTAACATCCAAATTACTTAAAAGAAGGTAAAATTGAAGTCCATGTTTTGGACTCCTATACATCTTTTTAAAATATATTGCTATGAAAATTTGGTTGTTTAATCTTCCTATGAAAATCCTCCTAAAATTCATTGTTTAACAAATTAATAAAACAATTAAGAACAACAAGTATAGAATGGACGTTAGAAGTAGACCTAGCCCTTGTGCAACAAATGGTTATTTACTTTATCACATGCTCCACCATTAAGAATTATTAAAGGATGATATAAAATCCCATCAAATCTTTAACAATTTGACTAAATACACCACTCCTTAATGCATTAGTAGCACGCAAACTAAGTTGGGAGTCTAGAAGATCTCACTTCCCACATCTTTGTCATCATAAATTGAGTGTAATTGTTACTTGAATGGGTTGATGGCATCACTAAATATACCTATTTTGGGTTTGTTTCTTATGGAACTCCTACTACTGATATCAAATTCTTACTTTGTGAACTAATATCTGTTGCTATTCTTATTAATTTTTTGTAATCCATGTAATTTGTTTAGAAGGACAATACCTCTCAAACCACGTTCTTCCTAGAACTCCCAATTTGCATAAACAATCGCATCCTCATGACTAATGCCCTGATTCATCATTCACCTTAATTAGCATTGAGACAATATCTTTGAATAGATTTGTCAAAGACTTGACAAAGTTAATTCCAGTATACACCCATTCTTGCCCCCATGGACTTCTATGCTATATTGATTAACCCTTTAAACTGCAATATAGACTTTAAAGAAATATATTTTTCTCAAGTATGAAACATACCCGTGCAACCTTTCTTCCTCCATACCGCTTTCTTCCTCCGTACCCAAAGGAGGGAAAAGATTAATAAATATCATAACAATAGAATGATCCCACACTTCAATTGCATTGGAGAGACTTTTCTTGATTACACCCTCAAGATTTTTCTTCAATTCAAGAAGCCAGTTACTCTACTCTGTTGCAGTCTCCATACCCCGTATTGAACCTGTGGCTGTGACAGTGGATTAATTATACTTTGCATGAAGATGCAAGAAATCCTTTACTCATTTGCTAGTATACTCATAATCCTCATCTTCAAAATGATTAAATGTTATAACTTTATGCAGGGATTCATGTTTGTTTCTTATAGGGTGTGCTTACATACTGCAGCTCTCTTCTCTGATAATGCGCAGATACCTAAACGGTTTGGGATCCTCTACACTCAGCTACAACAGGGGTGGAACAAAAAAGTTTGAGAGTTTAATCAGTTAGAACAGAGGATGTGGAACACAAGTCTTTGAGTGTTAAATATATTGTTGCTATAAAAAATAAATGATGAATAATGAAAAACACTATTAAAGTGTTGGATTAGATCAATAATAATAAATAATAATATGAAAGATCATCACTCATTATAACAATTACAGGGATTTGGATTATAATTTCTGAATGAAAATGGATCCTTAAAAGGAAGTCCTAAGGCAATGTGAATGTATCTCATATTCTAAACAATTTTCTAAATAATTTACAAACATACCGCTATGCCTTTCTACTAAGATGAGTTTAAGATGGTATTTATAAATATGTCCTACTAATTACAATGCAATTATGGAAGTTAAATAGAACAGTGTATGATAAAGGTCTTGGTAGTATTTAAGGAAATATCTAAGTAAATTTTTTTTAATGTGACCCGTGTAAATTTAAAAAAATAGAAAATGCTAATGTTAATTACCGACCTGGCCAGGATGCTTCATTATAATAACTTGAGAGGTCAACTCTGCAGCTCGCTTAGTACGACCATCCTTGGAGCCAGAATCCACACACCCTCACTTGAGATCCTTGATAGAAACATTCTTAACATTGAGTCCAATGTTATCACCAAGCGAAACTTCCTGCACTGTTTCATGGTGGACCGGAACCAACTTTATCTACATACAGAAAGGAAAGCTCCATGATCAATGCATAAACAAAAATGAGATGATTGAATATCTAAACTTGGACTAAGGCCTAAGAATACTGACAATATTACTTCAAGCTAATTCGTAAGAAAAGAAAAAATAAAACCAACCTTGATGCTTGTAGGTTAAAGATGTCTCATACAAAACCAACCTTAGGCTTGTAGTTGTAGGTTAAAGATGTCTCATACAAAACCAACCTTACGCTTGTAGTTGTAGGTTAAAGATGTCTCATACAAAACCAACCTTACGCTTGTAGGTTAAAGTCTCCTTTGTATGAGACTTCAATAGCAGACTTTCAAGATTAAATTTCAAGATTAAACATCAATGGCATCCTTGTCTAATCGCTCATTGATCAGACTCCAATAACAGAACAAAATAATATCAGTTTCGAGGTAACAAAATAGAAACTAAAATAAGACAAAATATAATTTCCGTCTAAAAAAATGTCTTAAACATCTTGATCGTGTAGTAGTGGAGAGAGCTGGAGGGTAAGGGTAGTGAGACTGTGTGAGACAAGGGTTAGACTTAAGTGTAGGAGTAGGAATGGGGGAGAGAGAGGGGTTAGTAAGAGTTACACGAGAGGGGCTCAAATCTAGGGAAAAGAGAAAAATGGGAAAGAGTGAGAGAGGGGTTAGTAAGGGTTATTATTAGCATTATATAAATAGAGAGAGAGGGAGAGACAGGGAGAGAGATAAGTGTTATAAAGTATGGGTGTTAAAATAAGGTAAGAGATACTAGCTCTTAGGTTTCTTGAATAGAGTTTTAACAAAGGGGGTCCCTCGTTAGATAACTTTAAAAACATTGTTTATACATGGTTGACCACCCAACTTGGGGTCTACTGGGATGGGGAGGGATTCTTTGGGAGTTACCTCCCTCCACTTATTACTAGCACAAAGACATCCCAGTTCTCGGTTACAACAAAAGGCACCTATGTCAAGATACCGAGTTAGAAAATTGTTTCCAAGCAATTTTCCTCAATAATGCTTTAAAAACACTCTACACAAACAAGACTTTGAATGTATAACCTATGGTCAACATACTAATATATACAATCTAAATATACATTAAACTTGATAACATTAACCATTCAAGCAAAACCATTTAGAAAACAATTTATCACTTAAAAATATAAAATAATAAAACAATAACATAAAAGTACACAAATAACCATATAATCTTAAAAAAAAAACTTTGAATTGTTTTGATAACTACTCTAACAAAAATCAATACACTATGGTATGTTATATATAAGATTATAATCAAACTTATTTGTTAATATTTTGTCAATTCAATTAATAAAATATTTCAAATGCAATTACTAATATAATCATAATTGGTTGTGTGATTACAAACTAAGAAATATTATAAAAAAAAAAAATACAAAATACAAAGAAGATATCATATGAGTTGTGTCCCTATATGAAAGTTGCTCGAAAGAATTTACACCAAATCTCCGCGTGTGATTAGAGGAATATTATTAAGAAATAAAAAAGTAAACGGTATTAGGACTTAAAATGGGTAATTTTGTAACATGTATTCTTATAAGGGGAAGAAATAAAATTATGATTTAAAACAAATAGTAATCTTTATAAAAAAATGAAATTAATTTTTTTTAAATGTAAAATTTTTAAATATAAAATTACTTTCCCCATATACTTTAAAAAGAGCATCTTTACACAATTAAATAAGGAAAATAAAATTGAAAATGACATTGGTTTATGCATCTGTATTTTAGAATACTAGGACTTCCCAGAATTTGAGTTTGGTTCCCTAATAATATAGTGCTAGATTCAAGTATTCTAAATAATTAGATTACATATAATGGGAGATTGGGTGTTTAAACCAATAAAAAACATGGAAAAATAAATATTGAAATATTTGTATAAAAAACATGGAAAAATAAGTATTGAAATATTTATATAATAGGAGAGAAAAATAAAGTTTGCAATCAAAAGAAATAACAATAAATAAATATAAACAAATAAGTAAACATAAATATTAAAAATAAAAACAATTATTTTCATATACATGAATCCATGGAACCACCCTTGTTAGGTATGTTCCACCCTTGTATGGTATAAAGGAGGATCCATCCAATAGGAAGAATAAAAGATGGATTCCAAAAGTTATTTGAATAAAGTCCCTAATTACTAATTTTTAACCATGTAACAACTGAAATTCCAACTCTGGTGACATCACAATTTTGTAAAAGAAAACAATGGAATGGAATAGAAGCACTAGACAGCCTTTTAAATATTAATAAAATGTATTTATAGGATTACATAACAGAAAAACATGGGTAAATACCACTGGTCATCAAATACTATGGGCCACTAATTCTAGGTAATGTGACCAATTCAACTAGTCATCTAACTAACGAATTAATGCAGTATTTATAGTGGTCCATTGAGATTACAATTCTTAAAACACACCCTTATTCTCAAATAGGACAATACTTTCAGCACTATCAATGCAAAAATATGTATGCTGCTCTATGTCTCACCTAGGCTTACATTTTATTCAAAAAATTCAACTTCACCTTTTTTTTTGAAGTGCACTTGAACTTCTTCTTCTTTGTCTTCTAGATTTTGATGCTAAGGAGTTCTTCTTCTTCAGCTTTTGGAACATAGTGCAAGTCTTCTTCTTCTATTTCAACATGATTTTTAGGGTTGACATATTTTCCTACACACTAAAAATTACTATCAGAAAAAAATATGAATATATTTCATCACTTCTTGGAGAGCATTCACATCTTGGCGTTTCTCATCAATGGAAGCTACTTCATCATTCTCATCGAATTATTCATTTGCATGTACCAACTGTGCATCCTTCATTGCTTCTTCAAAAATTGTGGGCTGAGAAGAAAACATAGCATGCTATAGATGCTCATCACTAATAGGAGTTTTCTCATAGATCTCCTTCAAACTTCTGGTTTTCTAGTTTTGGGGTGGACTGCATGTTGCGGTTTCTTTTTTGCTGTTTTCAACTGGTTGTTGCTCATTCTCAGCAAATGCTGCAACTTCTATGCTACTATCAATTGTCTCTCTTTCTCAGAGAGACTATCACTCACATCATTGAGTACTGCTACATTGACAGGTTTATTTTCACTATCATCAACAACACAACAAGATCAACAATCTTTGTTGAGATTACATGATCATTGGCTACCTCATAGACACAGTCATCTTGACTATCTTCCACTTTACTATGGGATTCCTCGTGCTTTGCATGACTTTCAAAGTCATCTTCCTCTACAGTTGGTTCCTCACTAAAATCTTCTTTTAGTGTATCCCATGCTCTCTTAGGAGTATCATCTTCTACAATGTAATGAAATAGGGAATAATCTATAATGTCTTGTATGAGACATAAGGAAGCAAATTTCCTTCTTTCTTTTTCGAACTCTCTCAAACCATTAAATTTTTCTGGATCAATGGGATCCTCTTCAACGATGAAGTGTCACAAATATTGTAATGTTAACAGATTAATTACTTTTATTTCCCATACATCATAATCATTGCCATTGAACTTCCATAAACCTTCTCGTGTTAATATATTTCTTACCTCTTCATATTCTTCTCGTACCACCATATTCAGGAATTGATCTTCTTGTCTAGACCACAACCTCCAAGAAGATTGGATCTATGCTTGTCTGTGTGCTTTCCACTTTGTGAAAATGATTACCAATGATATAAAAATAGAGAAAATAAAAAAAATAAAAATACACCTGATTCTTCTTGTGTACTTTCCACTATGTCAAAAGGTGGATCTGGGGTTTTGACTGAAAGTGATTTCCACTATGTGAAAACTCTTACCCTAATATTAGGCCTTAAGCTCTGATACCATGTAAAATAAAACAATGGAATGGAACAGAAGCACTTGGAGCCTATTGATTTCCTTCTCAATATTAAGCAAATGTATTTATGGGATTAAATAGCAAAAAAACCATGGGTAAATACCATGGGTCATCAAATACCATGGGCCACTAATTCTAGGTAATGTGACCAATTCAACTAGTCAGTTAACTAACTAATTAATGCATTATTGATACTGGTCCAGTGAGATTACAACTCCTAACAAGTCTAACCTAATGTTGAACATATGGTTCCAAAGAAAATATAGATTCTGTTAACTAAAACAATATTTTTGAAGTAGAAATACACAATAAGGTTTGCACTGGAAAAAATAACAAAGGATGATAATGATGTTTGCATGTGAAAAAATAACAATAAATAAACACTGGAGTAATAATAATTACTAACTTATTGTTCATAAATTCATCCAACAACCTTTGTTCCATACCACTATCAAATATTAAATAAAGGAATACAAGATGGGTTCTCAAAGTTAATTGAATAAAGTAGAAGTACAAATCGAATTCCAAAGCAAACTGTAACCTATGTGTAACAAAACTCTTAAACCTCAATGCCATTATGGGTGAAAGATGGGTAAAAGTTTTGTTTCGCTGTTACTGCAAAATGAGTTGATCATGTTAGTGGTAGAGTTTACATGATATTTTATTGAAGCAGGTCAAACAGAATTTGATGATGTCAAAACTACACACATTGTAAAACACTCATTTGACAATTGACACATGCAATTTATGCCTTCTAGTATTCACATGATTAAGTAATCCCCTCAATGGAGGAATTCTTAGGTGTAGTAAATTATCCTGCTATTTGATACATACTCTAAGGTTCTTTTAACCACAATTTATTTACATTAACCTTTGAATATGGATCTCTCTTAAGCAAGGTGATCGATTCGATGGGTTACTCATTGTTTATTTTTAAGTAAAATGAATCGTATGAGATGCACTTTCGATCATACCAAAACATGTCTTTACAAAACATTCAACCATTAATCTATTAGGGGTTTGGCTGGAAACTGCAAGCATTTTCATCATCATAGTGCATTTAAAAATGATACTATGTGTGGACAAAAGCATTATAATAACTTTCCTAGATTACCCTCTACAGTAGCGAGACCCCTCAGCATAGGTTACATAACAACTTCACATGTACACAAAACAATCTGAGGAAAGTAGAATATTCTGACACATGAAAATGAGACACACACACAATGTACCTTTTATTTTCTGGAGGTGATGTAACACTTAGTTGTGACTCATTCTATTGATTCATGCAAGATAGCAAGACACATCAAGAGATTGTTTATTAATTCCATAAGGTCACGACTATTCATTAGTGCATTCAAATCTCATTTTCCTTCATGTGGTTATTCATCAAGAACTCAGCTTGTTCTTTAGTAATTGATTTCTTGCTTAACATTATAAGTATCCCATTATTCACATTAAACACAATATCGAACAACATAGAAATAAACTACATATAATTTAACACATTAGCTGCACAAAATCTAATATCCAGACCACATAAGATGCAACCAAAAGACACAGATGTACGTGGTTCACCCCATCCAAGGGTTATGCCACCAAAGTTTTCTTATTTTTTTATTAAAAACCCTCAACCCAGAAAATACATTTTTTGCAACACATCCATTGCAACTAGCCCCCTTTGCAAGGTAACCTTGTAGTAAAATACATGTAAAAGAAAAATAACCGAGGCCTTTATATACCAAGGGAATACTATGTACTTCTTCTTGGATAACCAAGGTTAGAACATCTATTAGACAAGGTGAAAACGACCACACACCTTGACTGCCCAAGTTCTAAATTTCTCTCAAGCCTGAATCATGTTATTAATATTGAGTGCCTTATTTTAATAAACACTTATTTAAAAGTTAGTATGGTCGCACCCTTTTGAGGAGTCGTATACCATGAATCAAGCCTGAATCATATTATTAATATTCAGTGCCTTATATTTTTTAGTACACATTTATTAGCATGACACCGTAACCTAAATCAAGATGCCCATGTTGGACAGACGTTGGTTTCATCAGCTCCCATGCAGAGGTGTCCTCTTATGAAGAACAAATAATAAAAAAACTAACATTCAATGCCTATATTTATGTTCAATATCGGGAAGGAAAACGTGGTCTATATCAAGACAAATGGTAGCCTGTATCCATGTTAGTATTAGGGAGGCAAGACATAGTCTTGTATCAAAGTAAATCATAGCCTATATCTCAATGTTCAAAAATCATGAAGGTACATAGTCTATATCAAGACAATCGCAGCCTGTATGTCAATGGGCAATATCATGAAGGCGCGCAGTCTATATCAAGACAATCACAGCCTGTATGTCAATGGGCAATATCATGAAGGCACGCAGTATATATCAAGAACATCGTGGCCTGTATCTTAATGGCAATATCATGAAGGCAAACACATACATCCAACAAATCCCCACTACACCGTAATTTGGAGCTAAACGTTAACTATATCATTAAGATATTGCCATTGAATATGTAAAATACCCGTGATACCTTAAAGCATTAAACCATTAAGAAGTCTGCAAAATAAAAACATTTAGCATTTATTCTACATTCATAATCATCATCTAAACAAATAAACAAATAAATTAACCAGCACAAGATATAATACAATGAGACAACTAGATTCACGCCATTCACCTCATCCACGAGGCTACATCCACCAATTTATTTGTTCTTTTATTTCTTTATCAAATAGAGTGCTTACAACAATCACGGCTCATTCATGACCGGTTTTATCATATCTCAAGGCTCTTCGCAGAGACACACTTGTAACTCCACAGTCCTATTTTAGGACCTTTACAATCAACTCATAGGAGAAATCATTAACAGCCCCTTTGGCCATGGTGAACCTTGATTTTGCTACAACATTTAAGTACCCTAAAAGTGGGAGTCATGGAAACTTTACCTTGTACTCGGACAAGTAAATAATAGGTTTAATATTCTGTTAACCCTTTAAGGATACCTTTACTCCAGAAGTACTCATTATCTACCTTCTATATTATTTTTGAAATAAGCTCATATACGGCAGTTTATGTCCTGTTTCCATGTTTCGTATTAACAAAGCTATTCTCCATAATTAAGTATATTCTGGAGATTTCATTTATAATTTCTTATGCACAAAAAATATCTTTTGCACAACCAACTCGTGTAGCCACAATGTAAACTTTGATATACGTGTACTGCACCTAGGATTTTAATGTACATAAAAAGGGCTGTGCGCATACCCTAAATAAGCAGCTGTAAAACATTGCTGTTGGTTTTTCCAAAACAATGCAGGTAAGGATTCATAGGTTCCTAGATATTATAACCAACATAAAGAGACAACGTCTAAACAAAGAATAGACCCAAGATATAAAGCATAAGACCGCATCATAAGTCAACATTTCATAAGCAGAAATTTCAAACTAAATCTTTCGATTTTCTCATGAAGTCTTGGCATCAAAACAACGTTACCCCAAAAGAAGATTAGACCCAAAAGGGAGCACAGGCAGCAATTTCAACCATGGAGACTATGCAACAGGACCGTATTCTTCCACAGGAAGCTTCTATTTCTAAAAATTACGATGTATACATAGATCTGCGCTTTGTTAAAACACTTATGTTAAAACTGAACATAGAGCAAGAAAGGTTTGGCTCCAAGATAAGGAATAAAACACAACCCTGGTTTTATTCCAGGTTTGCAATGAAACTCTCGGTAATATATATATATATATATATACACAAAAAAAAAATGCTGGATCACCGCCAGACATACAACCAGGTATTAAGTAAAGAAGAAGGCGCATCTGTGGTTTATTCCAAAACGTAAAATGCAGGCATGGAGCAAAGCCTCTACTGGTTCAAAACCCGATCCATAACCCTAAGGCATATGTGAGAACACACGCTCGGATCTGTTGACAAATATTGGGAGAAAAATACTGGGTGGATCTGCTAACAAATGCAGACAAAAGAAAACGGGCGCGACCTCAATAGGTATAACACGTACAGAAGATGATGATGTTTCAAAGTGTGGATCCATTCCGACAAGGACGGATGTTGGTAGTAATACATCATTATTCTTTAAAAATATTTAAATGCAAAACATCTGATCCAAGCGGATGTTGGATCTATACCTAAAGCAATCAAGTGTAGTCGTCAGGTATGAGGTAAAATAGAGATCGCAGCAACATCCCCATGGATCACCAAAGGATAAAGGGGTTGCTCCATCATTTGAAAAACAAGAGTCACATCCAGGTTACGTTTTAAATTAGGGAAAGACCAGTGCAATCCTAGAAAAAATTTCAACCTCTAGTCTGGGAAAAATGTAGGAAGGAAGATCCCTTTGATACTGAGAAGTAAAAAAAAAATACTCAGCCTGTTACCACTCCCTTGGACTGATCATTGGGACATTAATATATAAATAAGAA
>LPNX010977804.1:42794-72766 GCA_001517045.1 Pseudotsuga menziesii
GTTTAGGCCTACATGAAAAATATACAGACATTCTTGAATAAATCACAACTTTCTATTTACACATGTAACTCTTTGCTTATTTAATGTCTACTTTCATGGGACAAATGCAACATCGGATCTATGTATTCAGATCCCACCCTTTCAGAAGAACCTTACGATTTCCTCACAGATAATGCATACACAAAATTATGCAATTTGTACATTGGTTAACCTAGACAAGGGTTAGTTCCTAGAAAAGAATAAAATGCACCCCTTGGACTTCTTCTAGATTTGCAAATAAAAAATCCCAAAGAGTAAATAAGAAATACCGGATTGAAGCCAAACTCAGAGCAAGTATTGACTCCTCCTAAACACATCTGTATAATACTCTGAATAGCAAACAATAAAATGATTTACATAGAACATGATTGATGCATATATTCATGCCTACTTGTAACATATAATCCGCAGTCATTATCTCTGGCTAGAATTTAAAACGCCGAGTTTAAAAGGCACAACCACACATACTATAATTTACAGATCCAAATATTATATGCAAACTATTCTACACAACCGATAACGTTCAGATCCATACACATTTAACCTACATCAATCAAAGATTTAGATCCAAGAATGAAAATGCAATCAAGTTCAGATCTATTAAATACCAAGTATATATATATATATATATATATATATATATATTCTACCTCAATCGCCGGCTATGGACAACGATTGAAAATTTGCAAGCTATAACCATAGTCGTCCTGTTCATAGTTTGAAATGAGCAGATATATATAATATTCAAAACCTAATCTGATCATAAGACAGCAGGCATAAGCCATGAAGATAAAATTGCAGCCAACTCCAAATATTTAAAGAAAACAATATTTAAAGAAAACGTAGACAAGGAATATTCATTTTCAGATATATTTAGGCTCAAAACCAAGCATAAACAATATCCCAGACCTTTGATAGAGATGTATCCATGAGGGGATTGTTCCAGGACTTCAAGATAAAATACTTCATGTCTTTAAGGAACGCAGAAAATGAATATTTATTCCAGCCTTTAGGAAAGCGCATGTAATCAAAACATGTTCCAATTCTTTGTTGTTTAGAAAAAAAGACAACCATAAAAACAAAATAGCGATCTACTATCACAGTAAAGCGCAGACCTGGGAAGTAAGACTCCATTTTGAACGTCTCCATATTTGAAACTTGAATCCTCATGAATTCATCAAATGGTGATAGACCAAATAGTCCGGTTGTTATGTGCCCGGTCCACACTATCATGCAACTTCTTCTAGAAAGTTCACTATTTAAACATAAATCTCCGAAATCGAGTATCAAGACTTGAGGATGCAGTCGAACATAATATGTAACAGAGTTTGAAGGACTATGTCCATTGTAAGAAAGGATAGGTAGCAGGCACTAAGTATACAAGAGATTACCTGACACACTTTATTTCAGCTGATTAAATACATCAAATAAAAGAGGCTCCGGGAGTGAGCTAGCAACAAAATCATGACAGTATGAAAATCTAAGGGGGATAGAAGATCATTAACATCATTTGGTAGATAGGTATTATTGATATGTATTATCGCAAACTTGGAGGTCAACAAAACACATTTCAAATTAAGCTAAGCATCTTATCAACCACAATTCAATCTCCCTATCTAGTAAATAAATCTGAAGATACACCCAAGCCACATTTCGCCAAATTGATTCTATATATATTCAGCAATTTTCCTTTGCATAACTACTGAATGAATCAAATGTAGGCACAAGCATCATTTTACCAGATTTGTTACTTAACTCAACGATACACTACCTTCTCACACAATCGCTCAGGTCCTCCCCGGAGAGAGGATTCCTTATCCGATATGGAATTGCTTCAAAGGTAAGCTCCAAGAAATTCTTCTTCCAAATGTAATCCTGCAACTATCATGTTATCCCATTCTTGAGGGCCCAGCGTTGTAGGTGGGCTCTAATACCATATGTAAAATACCCGTGATACCTTAAAGCATTAAACCATTAAGAAGTCTGCAAAATAAAAACATTTAGCATTTATTCTGCATTCATAATCATCATCTAAACAAATAAACAAATAAATTAACCAGCACAAGATATAATACAATGAGACAACTAGATTCACGTGGTTCACCTCGTCCACGAGGCTACATCCACCAATTTATTTGTTCTTTTATTCCTTTATCAAATAGAGTGCTTACAACAATCACGGCTCATTCATGGCAAGTTTTATCATATCTCAAGGCTCTTCGTAGAGACACACTTGTAACTCCACAGTCCTATTTTAGGACCTTTACAATCAGCTCATAGGAGAAATCATTAACAGCCCCTTTGGCCTTGGTGAACCTTGATTTTGCGACAACATTTAAGTACCCTAAAAGTGGGAGTCTTGGAAACTTTACCTTGTACTCGGACAAGTAAATAATAGGTTTAATATTCTGTTAACCCTTTAAGGATACCTTTACTCCAGAAGTACTCATTATCTACCTTCTATATTATTTTTGAAATAAGCTCATTTACGACAGTTTATGTCCCGTTTCCATGTTTCGTATTAACAAAGCTATTCTCCATAATTAAGTATCTTCTGGAGATTTCATTTATAATTTCTTATGCACAAAAAATATATTTTGCACAACCAACTCGCGTAGGTGCAATGTAAACTCTGATATACATGTACTGCACCTAGGATTTTAATGTACATAAAAAGGGCTGTGCGCATACCCTAAATAAGCAGCTGTAAAACATTGCTGTTGGTTATTCCAAAACAATGCAGGTAAGGGTTCATAGGTTCCTAGATATTATAACCAGCATAAAGAAACAGCTTCTAAGCAAAGAATCGACCCAAGATATAAAGCAAAAGCCCGCATCATAAGTCAGCGTTTCATAAGCAGAAATTTGAAACTAAATCTTTTGATTTTCTCATGAAGTCTTGGCATCAAAACAACGTTACCCCAAAAGAAGATTAGACCCAAAAGGGAGCACAGGAAGCAATTTCAACCATGGAGACTATGCAACCGGACCGTATTCTTCCAGAGGAAGCTTCTATTTCTAAAAATTAGGATGTATACATAGATCTGCGCTTTGAAAACACTTATGTTAAAACTGAACATAGAGCAAGAAAGGTTTGGCTCCAAGATAAGGAATAAAACACGGCCCTGGTTTTATTCCAGGTTTGCAATGAAACTCTCGGCAATATATATATATACACACAAAAAAAAATGCTGGATCACCGCCAGACATACAACCAGGTATTAACTCAAGAAGAAGGCGAATCTGTGGTTTATTCCAAAACGTAAAATGCAGGCATGGAGCGAAGCCTCTACTGGTTCAAAACCCGATCCATAACCCTAAGACATATGTGAGAACACACGCTCGGATCTGTTGACAAATACTGGGAGCAAAATACTTGAGGAATCTGCTAACAAATGCAAACAAAAGAAAACGGGTGTGACCTCAATAGGTATAACGCGTACAGAAGATGATAATGTTTCAAAGTGTGGATCCATTCCAACAAGGACGGATGTTGGCAGTAATACATCATTATTCTTTAAAAATATTTAAATGCAAAACATCTGATCCAAGCGGACGTTGGATCTATACCTAAAGCAATCAAGTGTAGTCGTGAGGTATGAGGTAAAATAGAGATCGCAACAACATCCCCATGGATCACCAAAGGATAAAGGGGTTGCTCCATCATTTGAAAAACAAGAGTCACATCCAGGTTACATTTTAAATTAGGGAAAGACTAGTGCAATCCTAGAAAAATTTTCAACCTCTAGTCTGGAAAAAATGTAGGAAGGAAGATCCCTTTGATACTGAGAAGTAAAAAAAAAATACTCAGCCTGTTACCACTCCCTTGGACTGATCATTGGGACATTAATATATAAATAAGAAAAACAATGGAATGCACACAAATCCAACGCAAAGGTTAGAAGCGCTTAACCAAGATGCAGACCATATGTTCAAAACCCAGCACATACAGCCACTTGGTCCAGTCATATACCACTAGCTACATCAAATGGATTTCACGGATCTGGGAAAAACAAGAACTCCCCAGTGATACACCTCAGTTCTTTTCATGTGCTTATCCCATCCGGTTCAAGGAAGATCTCAGCTCCTTTCCCAAGGGACCAGCGCAATGCCGGCTAAATAAGAGTCTTTTTTGCCGTAGAGGTCTTTTCCTCAATCGACACCCCCCGAAAGGTATTCACCCAGAGGTATTTAGAGAATGAGGGAAATGTTTGCAGTCGCCTACGTTTTTCCTTTTTTAACAGCGCCTAATCATGCCCTAAATTACCTCCTTCATCAGAGCTGTGTCCCTTAACTTCAATCGTGGGGAGTAATTAAATGCCTTCAAAACTCTAATAACCGTCTCCCTTATTACTGTCTTTTCCCATAATCAAAGAAAACTAAAAGATGAGTTTAAGATAAGTCAAACGGTGACTGAAATTTCCTGTAATGGCTCCTAAACTCATGGCTGATACAGAGGACAGAATCGTATTCCATTAATATGGGTATTCATTTTTATAACGGTTGTCCATATGCAATAAGGTATACACATATATTTACGTGTAGCAATTTCCTCAATAATATATATAATATATATATATATATATATATATATATATATTTCTTTACCCCACCTCCATACTTACTGTTATAATTCATTTCATATATGTATGTATATATAGATATTCTCCGCTTTTGCATATATTAAGCCCTTGTTTATTTTATACATATATATATTTCTTAATTCATTGGATTGTTTTCTCCTTGGTTCTTTTTTTAATCCCTCGACCTTCTCGTCAAGGCATCTTGAGTTGGGATAAGTTTTTATCCATGGTGGGTTTAGTCAGCCCTTTGTTAGGTTGTGTCTTAGCATTTCATCTTCTAAGTATTTTCACTTAGATAGTTAACTTTCTATAATCCACAAGGTGTCGTCTTGGTGGGGCATTGGCCTTGAGCTCCTCACCGAGACGAGTACAGTAATATGCAAAATTACAAATTATTCTAGGGCGTAGGAGAGGGATATTATAGAATATGCAAAGCATTGAAAGGATGTTAATAAGCATTAACCAGGTAGGCACACTTGAGTTATCTTAAATATCATACCCAACAACCTACTACATAATATTGCGCTCTTAAATAATTAAACTAACAGGTTATTCTCTGATTCAAAAATTTCAAAAATAAAAAGTATTAATGCCTCAAACTGGCTCATCATATCAACTAGATGTTGAGCGTGAGGTTTAGTCTGGTGTGATAAAGAATCCTTTCTTTCTACGGTTAATACACCAAGGAACAAGATAAAATGCAATTTATATTTCATAAGCCCAACCGTTTCAAAAGAATGTCTATACCTGAGTGAAAAGATGCCCACATTTTGACAAACGTTGGTTCCATCAACTAGCACGCAGAGGTAAATTCCTGGTTATATAAATCTCAGGCTTACCTAGTGCCATGGTACAGCTCCAGCCAATGCCGTCCCCCCCCAACCAGTGTGCCCCTACATACATATATATTACTCATTTATTTCAATAAGGCCATCATCTTCCTATCAGTCCGGCCAATACCTAACATGGTGCCGCTGCTGTAACCGCCAGACAGGAACTTATTAGGCCATTATCCTGGTGATCGTTTTAGCCCTAAGATTACTGCACATTCAGAAATTATTTAATTCCTTCCTCGACATGAGTATTGCGTTCAGAAATTATTTAATTCCCCTCCTTCTGTCAAGGCGATATTAACGCACGGATGGAATAGATTTAACCCATTAGTTTAAGATAATAAAATATAAAGGTTACAATGTAAAAGAGATTTGAGTAATCTTTGTCGAAAAGGATTAATCAGTCGTTAGTTCTAAAAGGAAATAAATCCATCCTTTAGACTTTATAATAATAATAATTTATGTCTTATTTTTATAAAAAGACTTTAATGTCCAAAGGAATTAATACTTTATGTCTGTTTTTATAAAATGACTTAATGTATCATTTCTTTTCCTTATGATATAATTTGTATCATAATACTCCATGTCTTTTATAAAGACCTAAATCCATCTTTTTCTTATAGATAGACTTCATATACTTGTCTTTTTATAAGGACTTAATCTATATTTTCTTTGTCCTTATGATATTATTTATATCATAATACTCCATGTTTCTTATTTATTATTTTCGTTATAGATGGACTTCAAATAATAATACTTGTCTTTTATGAAGACTTAATTTATCATTTTCCTTGGTCCTTATGATATAATTTATATCATATGCCTTTTATCTATCATTTTTCTTATAGATAGATCTTCAAATAATAATACTTGTCTTTTATGAAGACTTAATTTATCATTTTCTTTGTCCTTATGATATAATTTATATCATATGTATTTTATCAAACCTTTTTCTGATCCATTAGTGGAAGTCCGTCCACCACCCTAGTTCTTGTCGCACATGTGTTTGTTAGCCCCCCTTGTGTTATTAAATTTTTGCCTAACCAATTTAGCAGGAGACTAGGGTTTTTCACTTGCACTTTCCTCTTGGGTTGTGTACTGAAGGAAATATTATGGCTCCCAAACCATTCGTTATTCAACCTAGTGGTTTTCTAGTTGTTCGTCGTTAAGTTGTCTTGATGTTTTATGATTTAGGAAGTTAATCGCCTAACTTTCAATTTTTTCTTCTGGTGGTGCCTTGGCCTTGAGCTCCTCACCTAGAATCCCTCATACAATAACATTCAAAATTGCAATTTGCTTAGGGGTATATAGGAGGACATTACATCCTTCCCCCCTAAAATTAACACCATCCTCGGTGTTCTTGTCCTTCAAGAATTTTCCTTCTTTTTTGAGTCATCCTTGCTTTGCTTTGTATTTCCTATCATGATCCTGTAGAATTTTCCTCAACCTCACAAGTTGCTATTTCTTCAGGACCTGCAGTTTCATGTAACAAAATTTGGGTCTTCCCAAAATTTATTTAGTAAACTATGTCATTAATTATAATTCAGCTAAAAATAACATAAGCAAAAGATCCTTGTGCAACACCACAATTACAATTTATGGAACGCTTTCTAGCCCCTTTTTATTGGTATCATAATACCCAATTATTTTTCGTAGTGCAATTGATTCATCAATACAACATGATTACTATCCTTTGCATGTCAGTTTTGTCACATTACACATTAAGCATGTAATAGTCTAATTACTCATAAATTCATTCAATCGTTTTACGTTTGTTATTTTTTCCAAACTCCCTTGAATTTCCTTTTCCATTTTTGTGTGGACTTACAAAAATTTCTGAGGTTACTCTCCCTTTTAACCACTAGTTAAAATTTTTCCCCTTAGTGACATCAAACAGTGTCCTATCTTCTAGATGTCCATTTTTTGCCTATGTCTTTTTGCCACACCATATGCCTAATAGCAATGTTCTCACATGGCAATCACTTGCCTAACACCATTGTGCTCCCACAACATATATGCCCAATAGCAATGTGCTCACGCGGCAATCACTTTCCTAACACCATGGTGCTCCCGCGGCATTCAATTTTTCCTTGTTCGTATTCATTATAAATTTTAACCTTGACTATTCTTAATGCACACTCCTTGGTGCTTAACAAGACTTTACTGTCATTGTCCCAATTCGTGAATCGACTACACGGCCAATCAAATCATTCATTGATAACCCAAATTTTCAAAATATCAGAATTTCATAATTTGCAGCGATTTTAATCGTCATCCACGAGTTTTATAGCCCTGTAAATCATCTAGAGAAATTACTCCTTACTATTTTCTAAGCAATTGGTTGCAACTTATAAACGGAGGAGGATTTTACCCACCACAGTGCACATCGATTGCATCAATGGTCATAATATTGATGAAACCTACAATGTCAGTATAATATCATCCACGGTTAATCTCGGGTTTATAAAAACTTGAAATTCGACAATTTTATAATAAGTAAGACATCACCCATACTTAACCTTATTAATTAAGGCACTAAATTACTAACATCCATTTCTGGATTATAGTATTCCTTGCATATCATGCAATATTAGCATATAACATTGTACAACATTCATCAATTATTTTCAATATCAACCTCTTCAGACGTCCTTACTCGTCTATATTTGGATATTTTCTAGTGAAGAGATATTCCAACTTTATTCCACATTCATGAGTGGCGATGTGAGAGACACGAATAATCCAATATCATTAGTACTCAAACATAATTTCATATCTCAGCTACTTATGTACAACTTTTCTATCTCATTCGAATGTGAGCCTTTACATAGGTGCACTCTTTCTACACACCCAGTAACATTAGGTACAACACGCCATCCTATTTATGTTAGCTGAGTTGTAGGCCAAGTCCATAAGCCGTCTAGTTCCCTTTTGAAGAAATACCGTAAGGGATGTTGTCATTCTTGTGAAAATGTATAAGACATCAATAATGCCAATCTCATTATGACCCAAGTAATAATAATGCTATCAAATTCTCAATGGCTTAAATCACAAGATTACCAATAAGATCCTTCAATCTAGCACTAGAATCAATTCTAGGGTTCTTACTAGGATCTACAAATAGACATATGATATCAATAAGCATCCATTCCAACAATTAGTCTATTTGGCTACTAGATCAATACCCAAAATGAAAGTACCATCCATGAGCTAATCAATAAATAAGATAGTTCAAAGTCAAAACTCTAAAACCAAGCACAAGGAACCAATTCTAGAACATTCACCAATAAGAGCATGATTCTAAGAATTCATTTACTTAACAATTATGAAGCTGGAACTTGTAACTATACAAGGAATTTTCAGTATGTATAACATCATTCACCAATATCCAAAATAGCCCTAGCGAGATCAACAAGGATCAAGAAATAAATTCGTCAATCTATCTCTTTAAGGGTTTCAACACTCAATCCAGCACTATCATGAACATAAAGAGATAGTGTTTGACTTGTATTTATATATGTCACTTTAGTGAACAAGTAATAGGTTTAAAACACAAAACTTCAATACCTCTATTAATGGATTTATAACCACAAAATCATTATCAAATTCCTTCATTTTACTACCATGTCAAGAAATGTGTCAAACCTTGTTTAAGCATTAAATCAGATCCCTAGTATTCAAACCGCAAGAGAGGAGAATAAGTGTCAAAGGAAAATCCACCAATAATCAGATTTCAATTAGTATAATTTCAGCATTCAACTACAAAAAGAAATTCAGAATTGATGCCTATGTAATCGATTTAATTTGGAAGCCAAATAAGGATTCCAATCTAGATATTTAACCAAAAGGTCAATGTATTACATATATCAACAGCAATCCAATATAATCAACATTTACGGTCAATGTTATCAACCAAATTTCAATAGGCAATGAACTCGGATCTCAGGCAAATGATACCAATGTTAAGTGCAAAGTTGTTGGAGGACTGACATCATTCACCTTCAAGATTTATATACTTGATGATTTAGATAACGAAAGCAATTCTTTAATAGTGTTAATGCCCAAAGTGATTACACAAGAAACAAGCCTTTCAAGGTAAGATAACCCTAGTTTCAGATGTATGACATGGTTGTCATCAAACCACCAAAAATGTTACGATGAGTGGATCTAGTACCCAATGATTATGTCAGTAAACTAGGGTATGATACTTGCATCTGGTTGCTCATCAAATTATTTAACTAGAATATTAGGCTTGTTGAATAATTGCAAATATAGGACAACAAAGAATATGACTCATTAGAGTATACATAAATGCTTTAAACAGTGACCTCCAAATACAGGAATACCAGCCAAGATTTGTGTTGAAAATGCAAGTTTTATTGCAAGAGAAAAGGTGTGGAAGGTTGTTTCAAATATATGAATTAGATCATAAATTAGTATTCCAATGCATTACCAAAGTTGTGGAGTACTTTGCATAAGAGAAATGGGATGGCCTAAGATATAACCAAGTTATTGTTGTATTGATATCTAACCAAGTGTCAACTGTATTGATTTGGCTATTACTACAAGACTGCAGGAAAAAAAAAATGAAATACAAACCCGAGATGCAATCCAAGAGATTTCTTCAAAATGTTGATTTATATTGAGGATATAAGATCATCAAACCTAAACCCTGTGGCATTGATTGAATACGGTACTTGGATTGCCAAACCAGGCGGACTTGTTGTTCTCTGTTATCACAAGGCAAAACTCAATCATTAATTCTGAAACGAAATATGTAGGAGCATTTTGAGCCCAAATAGGCCTAAGTGTTTCAACTCTTGCTCGGATACCACCTGTAACAAACCTCTTAAACCTTAATGCCATTATGGGTGAAATATGGGTAAAATTTTTGTTTCGCTGTTACAACAAAATGAGTCTATCATGTTAGTGGCATATTTTACATGATATTTTATTGAAGCATGTCCAACGAAATTTGATGATGTCAAAACTACACGCATTGTAAAACACTCATTTGACAATTGACACATGTAATTTATGCCTTCTAGTATTCACATGATTAAGTAATCCCCTCAATGGCGGAATGCTTAGGTGTAGTAAATTATCCTGCTATTTGATACATACTCTAAGGTTCTTTTAACCACAATTTATTTACATTAACCTTTGAATATGGATCTCTCTTAACCAAGGTGATCAATTCGATGGGTTACTCATTGTTTATTTTTAAGTAAAATGAATTGTATGAGATGCACTTCCGATCATACCAAAACATGTCTTTACAAAACATTCAACTATTAATCTATTAGTGGTTTGGGTGGAAACTGCAAGCATTTTCCTCATCATAGTGCATTTAAAAATGATACTATGTGTGGAGAAAAGCATTATAATAAATTTCCTTGATTACCCTCTACAGTAGCGAAATCCCTCAGCATAGGTTACAAAACAACTTCACATGAACACAAAACAATGTGAGGAAAGTAGAATATTCTGACACATGAAAATGCGATAGAGAGACAACATACCTTTTATTTTCTGGAGGTGATGCAACACTTAGTTGTTCCTCATTCTATTGATCCATGCGAGATAGCAAGACACCTCAAGAGATTGTTTATTAATTCCATAAGGTCACTGCTATTCGTTAGTGCATTCAAATCTCATTTTCCTTCATGTGTTTATTCATCAAGAACTTAGCTTTTTCTTTAGTAATTAACTTCTCACTTAACATTATAAGTATCCCAGTATTCACATAAAACACAATATCGAACAACACGAAAATAAACTACATATAATTTAACACATTAGCTGCACAAAATATAATATCTAGACAACATAAGATGCAACCAAAAGACACAGATGTACGTGGTTCACCCCATCCAGGGGTTACGTGAACCAAAGTTTTCTTATCTTTTTATTAAAAACCTTCAACCCAGAAAATACATATTCTGCAACACATCGGTTGCAACTAGCCCCCTTTGCAAGGTAACCTTGTAGTAAAATACATGTAAAAGAAAAATAACGAGGGCCTTTATATACCAAGGGGATACTATGTGCTTCTTCTTGGATAACCAAGGTTAGAACATGTATTAGACAAGGTGAAAACGACCGCACACCTTGACTGCCCAAGTTCTGAATTTCGCTCAAGCCTGAATCATGTTATTAATATTGAGTGCCTTATTTTAATACACACTTATTTAAAATTTAGTAGGGTCACACCCTTTTGAGGGGTTGTATGCCATGAATCAAGCCTGAATCATATTATTAGTATTTGGTGCCTTATATTTTTTAATACACATTTATCATTATGACACTGTAACCTAAATCAAGATGCCCATCTTGGACAGACACTAATTCCATTAGCTTGTGCGCAGAGATGTTCTCTTATGAAGAAAAAATAAAAACAAAACTAACATTCAATGCATATATTTATGTTCAATATTAGGAAGGAAAACACGGTCTATATCAAGACAAATGGTAGCCCGTATCCATGTTAGTATCAGGGAGGAAAGTCACAGTCTTGTATCAAGGTAAATCACAACCTGTATCTCAATGTTCAAAAATCATCAAGGTGTGTAGTCTATATCAAGACAATCATAGCATGTATGTCAATGGGCAATATCATGAAGGCGCACAGTCTATATCAAGACAATTGCAACCTGTATGTCAATGGGAAATATCATGAAGGCGCACATTCTATATCAAGAAGATCACGGCCTGTATCTTAATGGCAATATCATGAAGGCAAACACATACATCCAACAAATCCACACTACACCATAATTCAGAGCTAAACGTTAACTATATCATTAAGATATTTCCATTAAATATGAAAAGCATCGAAAGGATGTTAATAAGAATTAACCAGGCAGGCACACTTGAGTTATCTTAACTATCATACCACACAACCTGTACATAATATTGCGCTCTTAAATAATTAAACTGGCAGGTTATTCTCTTATTCAGAAATTCCAAAAATAAAAAGTATTAATGCCTCAAATTGGCTCATCATATCAACTAGATGTTTAGCATGAGGTTTAGTCTGGTGTGATAAAGACACCTTTCTTTCTACGGTTAATACACCACAAAACAAGATAAAATGCAGTTTATATTTCATAAGCCCAACCGTTTCAAAACAATGTCTATACTTGAGTGAAAAGACGCCCATGTTTTGACAAACGCTGGTTCCATCAGCTACCACATAGAGGTAAATGCCTGGTTATATAAATCTAAGGCTTACCCAGTGCCATGGTGCATCTCCAGCCAAGGCCATCCACCCCCAGCCACCGCACCCCTACATAGATATATATTACTCATTTCTTTCAATAAGGCCATCCTCTTCCTATCAGTTCGTCCAATTCCTAACATGGTGCTACTGTTGTAACTGTCGGACAAGCTTCTTTTAGGCCATTATCATGGGGACCGTTTTAGCCGTAATATTACTGCGCGTTCAGAAATTATTTAATTCCTTCCTTAGCATGACTATTGCGTTCAGAAATTATTTGATTCCCCTCCTTCTATCAAGCCAAGATTAACACATGAATGGAATAGACTTAACCCATTAGTTTAAGATAATAAAATATAAAGGTTACAATATAAAAGAGATTTGAGCAATCTTTGTTGAAAAGGCTTAATCAATCGTTAGGACTAAAAGGAAATAAATCCATCCTTTAGACTTTATAATAATAATAATTTATGTCTTCTTTTTATAAAAATACTTTAATGTCCAAAGGACTTAATACTTTATGTATGTTTTTATAAAAATATTTAATGTATCATTTCTTTGCCTTATGACATACTTTGTATCATAATACTCCATGTCTTTTATAAAGACTTAAATCCATCTTTTTCTTATAGATAGACTTCATATACTTGTCTTTTTATAAGGACTTAATCTATATTTTCTTTGTCCTTATGATATGATTTATATCATATTACTCCATGTTTCTTATTTATTATTTTCCTTATATGATATAATTTATCATTATATCATATGTCTTTTATCTATCATTTTATAGATAGATTTCAAATAAAAATACTTTGTCTTTTATGAAGACTTAATTTATCATTTTCCTTGGTCCTTATGATATACTTTATATCATATGCCTTTTATCTATCATTTTTCTTATAGATAGATCTTCAAATAATAATACTTGTCTTTTATGAATACTTAATTTATCATTTTCTTTGTCCTTATGATATAATTTATATCATATGTCTTTTATCAAACCTTTTTCTAATCCCTTAGTGGAAGTCCATCCACCACCCTAGTTCTTGTCGCACATGTGTTTGTCAAACCCCCTTGCGTTATTAAATTTTCGCCTAACTAATTTAATAGGAGACTAGGGTTTTTCAGTTACACTTTCCTCTTGGGTTGCGTACTAAAGGAAATATTATGGCTCCCAAACCATTCGTTATTCAACCTAGTGGTTTTCTAGTTTCCCGTCGTTAAGTTGTCTTGATGTTTTATGATTTAGGAAGGTAATCGCCTAACTTTCAGGTTTTTCTTCTGGTGGGGCCTTGGCCTTGAGCTCCTCACCTAGAAGCCCTCATCATAATAACATTCAAAATTGCAATTTGCTTAGGGGTATATAGGAGTACATTACACTATGAAAACTATTGATCTTCACAAGGTCAATCATGAGTTTGTGTTTGAATTGGAAGTCTCATGAGCATATTATTAGTTTTTTTTTTATAAAGTAAACCTTAATGTACTCGTGTTTTTCTATAATTAAGATTTTATGTTTATAGTATCACTCAAAACCTTGCCCCTACTTAAACTTAATAATATCATCCAAAACCATGCCCCTACCTAAACTACAATAAACTTATGTTCTTAGTTACAATAATATTTATTAAGAAATAAGTCTTATTAAAATATTTAAAACAAAATTAATCTATCAAATCTAATTCATTTATTAATATTTTTATGTTTTTAATGAAAATTATGAAAAATGGTTACAACAAAATAATCTATTTTAGATTGTTGTTTGGCATCCATTAACTCTTTTTCAGTTATTAGTAATATAAGTAAAATATTAAAAAAAAATATTTAGATTAATGTACTAACCTTCCTGTCAAGGAACATGAAAAGAGTTGATTCTGTTTTTTGGGGGTCAAAGAATCCTATTCTATATTATCATCTAAATATATTATATATTTTACTATTATTATAATTATAATAATAATCATTGTTCTATTTTACTATTATTATAATTATAATAATAATCATTGTTCTATTTGGTTATATAGCTAGATGATAATATAGAAGAGGATTCTTTGACCCCAAAAAACAGAATCAACTCTTTTCATGTTCCTTGACAGGAAGGTTAGTACATTAATCTAAATATTTTTTTTTTTCATTTTACTTTATATATATAATGATGATGAAAATATTAAAAACTACAATAAAATAAAATGTAAATAAACATAAATAAATTTTGAAATCCCAACTATAACTACATTAAAAATAAAATTGAAATGTTCTTCACAAAAAAAATAGAGACACACCTTAAATTCGGATCACAAAAAAAATACAAACCCACCTTAAAATTGGACCACACAAGGAAGAGGATGGCACCATATGCCCCCAATACCCTAATAGAATCCCCAAATTCAAAAAAGAAGCCTGAAAAGAAACCTGAGCAGGCACTTTCATAAATTTTGGAAGAATACCAATTAATCAACACTCTTGTAAAATTATTCTAAGTGACCTCAAACTATATTTTCAACACTTATAACTTCTATTTTTTTTAAAATCCAAATGGTCTTAAACCCTAAAAAAAATCACAGAATTTCTTAAAAACCAAATGGCCTTAAACCTTCAAAATATCAAAAAATTCTTCAGAATTTCTAAACAACATGTTCTTTCATTTAGTTTCCAATAAAAAAAAATAGTGGAACAAGAGTCAACATCTTACATAAAATAACGCGAGCGGGCACACAAAATATGTGGTTCTTTACAAAATAAAAACCTTACCTCCCAGGCATGCAGATTCTCAACATTTTTGGGCACTCTCATTGCTGGAATGGTCTAGTAAGTGTAGTCCACATTATCGGAAAGGGAAGTAACATAATAAAATGAGTTCTTTGTGGTGCCTTCATGTGATCTTTTCTACTAAGCCATCTGCGTGCTATTCAACTTTTCATCAATTGAAGATTTAAAGATCCATTTCATCAAATGAAGATTTAACAAATATTTAAATAATCAAGTTTTAGATGAGTATTTTAAAATACAATACAAAAATGTATTTTTATACAATAAATGCAACTACCGACCATGCGTGGCACGTCTGTGTAATTAAACATCCTAAACCCTGATAGAACACGGTTCTAAAAATGATCGGAATTAATCGAAACGGTTTCGGGAGGAAGGATCTTTGTATCGAGGCCTCTCTACAACTTCACAAACCACTAGAAAATGTACAGAACACCCACCTTCCACGTAATGCACCACTGGTATTTTGTGGCATGGAAAAGGTTATGCCTAAATTCCGGAGGCCCTCCCATCTTTAATTTCTCGAATTTCTCTTCTGATCAGTCCAAAAGAAGTTGCCTTATGAAGTAAAATAGTAACAGAATCAAATTCCAATGGAAAGTGGAGCATACTCATGGATAAATCCTGTAATACGTCTTATAGTGATACCAATTAATCCACACATAGTAAAGCTGCGCAGGCACTCTCATAACATTTTGAAGAATACCAATCAATCAGTTCATGCAACCAATAAAGTAAGTTAAAAATATGAAAGCTAATGTGAAGTAACCAAATTACAGATCTAGAAGCCAATATGACGTAACTAAAGCTCATAAAATTTTGAAGAATACCAATCAATCAGTTCATGCAATCAACAAAGTAAGTTACAGATATGAAAGTTTTTATGAAGTAAGATATTTTTAAAGATATATGAAAGCTACCCAATGATTGAATTTCAAGAACTCACCAAGAATTGCCCATCCACTCTCATTAAATTTTGAAGAATACTAATTAATCGATGCACCCAATCTGCAAACCAAATCATGACAGATATGAAATCCAATAACAATCATTTCCAAGAAATAGGAAATAACCTAAAGGTTGAACTTCAAAATGCAGGCACACCCTCTTATCACGCCCTGAGATCCCATTCCATTAGCGGATTTTCAGATTCTTCTTTGGGATCATCTAGATATCTAAACAAAACCTGCAATAGAAAGAGATAAACCCTAAAATGACTAAAGTACTTATTACTGTGAATTTTTAGATTCTTCTTTGTGATCATCCAGATATCTCAACAAAACCTGCAATAGAAAGAGATAAACCTTAAAATTACTGAAGTACTTATTACTATGATGATGATAGTAACTGAATCAGCTCGGAATAGAAAGTGGAGCATACTCATGGATACATGATGTAATACTTACAATAATACCAATTAATCCACACAGAGTAAAAAGAGCTTGCTAGGCACTCTCATAAATTTTTGAAGAACAAAATAGTCAGGGCAACCAATCAACCAACAGGATCACAATCTCAGAACCAATATGAAGTAAACTGAAGTGATAAGATTTTTTTTGAAGGAATATGAAAATAACTTTTTGGAGAAAGATGGAAGTAACCTAACGGTTGAATTTCAAATTGTACACTCATCCTCGGATTCCATTCCACCAAAGGAATTTTCCATTGAGAAATCATATTTGGCTTTTTGATCGAGAATCGCGTTATCATACAACGACTCATTAGGATTTGAAATGTGAAATGATTTTTTAATGTCCCTCTCTTTGTTTGGGCGTTTTTGACAACGAGGAAAACACTCCATTGCATATGTTGACACGTTGATTAATGTGTCTTTGATTATGGCCGCCCCGTCAGATTGGGGAGCATATTTAAAACATGACCACAGCGGACGAAAAGAAAGAAATAACTATATTAGTGTTTACAAGCACAAAAAATAGTTGGAAATATGTTTCTTAAAAATTAATTATGCCATTATAAATAAACAAAAAAATCTATAATTATCATATCATACATTTCAATGTATAAGAATTCAGATTACCTAGTACACTTGGATCTCAAAACAACAAACTATAAATTTATTAGTTTGAATTTGTGTCAACTCATAAATAATAAGCTTATTTAATTTGAATGAGTTATGAATTTAACTTGATTGATTGAATCATAATGATGGTTATAATTATAAAAACTTAATTTTATGGATAGTAAAAGAATTATATTTTTAGCTTTACAATTTTAGTAATTAGAAAGTAATTTTATGGATAGTTGAGTATAATTGTTTTTTAATATCTTTAGTTTTATAATTTTGTTAATTAAATGTAAAATAATTAATACTTTGAATTTTTAATATAATGTTTATAGTTTGAAATAAGCTTGGGCTTTTAGTTTATATGGATTGATTGTTGATTATTATAATTTTTCTTTCCAATCTATGTTTAGATGATGAGTGTGGATTTTTTAAAAATATTTAAATTAAAATTGATTAAAGATGTGATTAAAATTTTGAAATAGATTTTTTTTAATTTATTACATTTAATTTATTAATATAAAATTAAATTGTAATTTTAAATAAAATTTCGCTATATATAATATATTAACCTTAATGTTATATTTTTTATATTATTTAATTTAAAAAATGTACAATATACCTTAAATTGGTGTTATATAATTAACATTTATTAACTATCTAAAACAATGCAAAATTTAAAGTTACTAAAATAAAAGTGTTTAAATATATATTTAAAACTATGGAAGAGATGAAAAACTAAAATATAAATAATTGAAATCAATGATCAAGATAATTCATTTATATAATGTAATACACCAAATTTAAATAGTTTGTTATTATTTTTTACTGAATATCTTTTATTTTTAAAAATATTTTTAATAAATGTAATTGATTATTTTTTCAGAACTGAAATAGTTGTTGAAAGAGTGCTTGCTGGCCCACAAGAGGAAAATACAAATGGTTGAAGCTGTTGAGTGAGAACTCAAGATGCAGGAGGCATCTACCCCAATACCAGGTCACAACTCCTTGTGCAATGTTAAGGAAAAGGAGTCTCATAATTGACCAAGTCCTAGGAAAAATACTATATAATAGTATGCCCATTTAGCAAGAAAGAGGCTCACAATGGACAAAGACTTGATTTGTTAATGCAAGAGATGGCGCGTTAAGTGTATTTTTCTCTTGTGGTTCAGCTAAGAGGCTCCAAGGTTTTGGAGAAAGTGAGACTTGGATGCTCTAGGAGTTGGTTGGTTAGAGTACGATTCCAGTTAACTATAAATTGTAATTACTTCTTTTAACACTAGTCATATTATGCATCTCTTTAGAATATTGATCTAATTATGCATATGTTCAATATCTTTCCTACTATGTATCTAATCTAAATATTCCTTCCTATTTTTTATAATAATATTATTAAACTAATTTTATTTAGAATTTGTAGGGTTCTTAATGAATCTCTCTTTAGGCATTCATACCCGAGAATTCGTGCAATGTGTATTGATTAAACAACTAGTAAAATGAATTAAAGTTACCATAGATCTAATTAAATGTTATAGATTAAGTTTGCTTATGTTTACAACACGGTATTTAATATAAACTATTTAAAAACCAAATTCATACTATGTTCCAGTAAAATTAAATGACAATACGATAGAGTATCCATTTGCATAAACTACAAATAGAAAGAACTACAAATTATTGAGTGAGGAATTTTCTTAACGTGTTAAGAGCTGAGAGGTTTCCATAAATCCTCGCTAAAACATTTCAGTATTATCGCATCTTAAAACCCCAATATAGATCAATATTACCAACATTGAGGTCAAAGGAGTAATGATAATAATAATAATAATAATAATAAAAAATTATTGTAACACCCCCAAATTTTCAAGTAAGTTCTACTTACTGAAATTATGAATTTATGTATTCTACCAAGCATTAGATTAATGGCAACTACAATGTAAGAGTTGAAAAAGGTCAACGGAAACTACTAGGGTGAAAGGCTAATGGCTACCAAAGCTTTGGGTATCTAGTAAAGTTTAAAATGGTTTCGTCGAGATGAAAATGATGTAGAAAAAGGAAACTAATGACCATAAGTAAATGTATTTTTACACGCTCATCAAATTTATGGATGAAAATGACATTTAGTAAACATAATTTTAATTTTATGTACATATAAGGTATCGATGTCGAAAAGAAGTTATCATATTAACAGAACCATGTCTTAGCTTAATGAAATATGAAGTTGGTTTGAGGTACTATGCCAATGCAGGTCACCCCGAAATTTAATTGAGGATGATAGGAAGGGCCTCTTGGAAATAAATCATGTCATGGTAATAAGTGTTGAGTGGGTGGCACAATCTCTTCTTGAGAGGATCAAGGGAATGGTTCCCTTGTTGGAAAAGAAAGATGTGATTCCATTATCTACGCTAGAGACCGCCTCCTCGTGGCAGTTTGCTTTGGCCATGTGTCGAAAAGGATTGTTCTTTGAAGCCACATTTTATTAGTGGTGGAGGAGTGCTCGAAGGTGGATCATTCTTATTTAAGGAAGAGGAGCGATGGTAACATGCGAGGGGGAAAAAGTTCGTGTATCTTGATGTTCGTCCCTTGTGATGGGTGGATGTTGGAAACCCATGAATTCGACTCCTACTTATCCAATGTATATAGATTTCTGAATTATCGGTACGTAGGATGACTAATCGGTTTGAGTAGACTACACATTGATATTTTTCTACTGAGTTTAAAGGCTCGTTTAACAGGCTATATCTCAGGCTGAAAATCATAGACAGAGAAATGGGTTTTGTGAGTACTGTAGTGGGTTTCTTCGGCTTCAAAGTGGCGTTACAATTGGTGTTGTTACTAGGTATTTCCTTTTCATTTACTTCCAGCCTACTGATGTGAAGGTGAGTGCCTTATTTCCTTCTTTCTCATCACTGTTTTGTGGTTATTTTAGAGAAATTATACATCTTTAATATTCCATGTACTTCGATCTACATTGAATGAGTGAAGTTTATGAATTATTATTACCCTTGTTAAACTTTGGAGCCAGAGAACTGGAGTTGCAAAGCCAACAATAGTATTTGAATTATGTCTGATTTCAATCTAAAAAAAATGGTGAGCTAAATATGATCTCGTCAAACTTATATTAAATTATAATTCGAATGTCAAACGAAATTTCCAGTTAGATGATGCTTTTATTACTTCGGATCCAAGCTGTAGGGTATAGAACCCCATTTCATGAGTTTAAGAACGACATCTATGCCTTTCACAATAATTTCTCATACTTGCGACATTTTCATCTGTAATATTAGTATGCTCACTTGGTAGGATGTAGGATGGAGATAGATTAAGATCCACATAGTCACTGAGAGACACATGTTGGATAGGTCCTCCATACATTTTTAGGATTTGTACATTAAAAAAAATTTGCATATTTGTGATTTAGTTTTGAACTCATATTGTCAGCATTGCATACTGACCGGCATTAGATTGGATCTATGCTTTTGAATAGATTGGTATAATAAAATGTACCAGCATTGGACTGGATCTAATGTCCGCAATCTGAATATAATTACAGATTAAAGTGTAAGTTAGTGTTAGACTAGATCTGATGTCTGCATCTTTGAATGGATATACATGTTAAAATGTACCAATGTTTGATTAGATTCAAAAGTCTGCATTTGCGATAAGATACAAATAATAAATATACCAGTATTTGGCTCCGATTGGTATTATATGTTTCTTGTGTGTTAAGATAATTTAGTTTTCTGTGGATTGATTATTGTTTGTAGATCTGAAATTAAATCTCTCTTGCCTGCGATATGAATATTTATATATATAGATATCTTTTATTAGATTTCCAGTTTTCTCCCATAAGCATTGGTAAGATAGAAACAGGTGCCTCTTTCTAGCAAATTGTTTATTTGTTTTAGAACTGGAAGTTAATCTCTCTTGCCTGTGATCTCAATGAAAAATGCATTCGTTGACCTTGAATTTTGCAATTTAAACAATGGATGTGGATATGGGTATGTAGTTTCCTACGATTTAATCTCTCTTGCCTGTGATCTGAATGAAAAATGCATTCGTTGACCTTGAATTTTGCAATTTAAACAATGGATGTGGATATGGGTATGTAGTTTCCTACGATTTTCCTTGTTGTTGCACATCTGGAAATTAGATTTTCTCATATTCATGGGTTTCATTACAGAAGATAATTTATTTTTTTGTCGATTGATTATTGTTTGTAGATCTGAAATTAAATCTCTCTTGCCTGCGATATGAATATTTATATATATAGATATATTTTATTACATTTCCAGTTTTCTCCCATAAGCGTTGGTAAGATCGAAACAGGTGCCTCTTTCTAGCAAATTGTTTATTTGTTTTAGAACTGGAAGTTAATCTCTCTTGCCTGTGATCTGAATGAAAAATGCATTCGTTGACCTTGAATTTTGCAATTTAAACAATGGATGTGGATATGGGTATGTAGTTTCCTACGATTTTCCTTGTTGTTGCACATCTGGAAATTAGATTTTCTCATATTCATGGGTTTCATTACAGTTTTGAATCAAGCATATCCATGTCTTTGAATATTTTTTTGTATATCGAGAATATACCAACATTGTTTTTAAGAATATCCATGATCTTGAATATTTTTTTGTATATCGAGAAAATACCAACATTGTTTTTAAGAATATCCATGATATCAAATAGTTTTTGGTATATATATGTCAGCATTGGATTAAGAATATCCATTCCTCTAAATGGTTTTGTATATTAAGAATATACTACAAGGAAAATCTTACAATGAAGGAAAAAAGTAATTGGCATGTATTCTTAGTGGAAGAGATTGGAAGGGTATGTGCCACAAAATTGTAAGTCAATTGGAAAGTATTCTCAGTGGAAGAGATTGGTAGGGGATGTGCCATGAATGTGTAAGTCTTATCTTGATAAAATAATGTAAATAATAACAAGATTTGGTGGACATAGCTTCATGGATGGGGTGAACCACGTATATGATGTCTCTCTCTTTTTCTCTATGTTTTATGTTTGTATATACTCATTTTCAGGATGGTATTTAATGCATGGATAATGCACAACAAATGATTTATGATACATTTCCTATATTAGTATATTGGTTTGTGAAATATACTCACAAGCATATTTCGTGTAGGAAAGCTAATTGGATAGTTAATTGTATTAATACCTTTTGTTTAAAATTTGATTTCAAGATAAACAATTAATGTTGGGTAAAGTACTACTAGTGTTTACAATTATGAGATTACACACTATCAAGAGATTAACATGGTTGACTTGTTGGTTATAATAAAAGAAAAAAAATTACCACATTTTCTCAGAATTTACATTGAGAAATTTTGGGTTCTAATAGTTACATAACTGTAGTTGAGCAAAAAAAATAATAAAATTGAATAATTTAGATAAATTTTAACCATCGTGATTTTTTTACAATTCCATATCGTATTGCCTAGCTTTATCTTTTGGGTATCTCACATGAGACTTACACTTATTTAAATACCAAATCAATGCTACAGAATACAAATCAAACTCATAGATACTACATAAACATTAAAGTATCCAATACATGGCAGTAACACCACCATTAGATGGAATCCATTGTATAAACAAAAATTGCAACGGGAACCATTGTTTGAAATGACCAACACTCAAACAATAGAATGGAACAGACCCTAGAATGGTCATTTTTATTTATTAGAAATAAAATTCATGAAAAGTAATATCTTTAACATCAAGAAATGTACCAAGAACAATCTGGCATAGATCCTAGGGGTTGTTTTATTATTTAATATAAAAAATAAACATACAGGGTTTGAACCGAAGTGGTTGTAAATCCATCGAAGATGGCACGCACTCTTTCCAAAAACAGTAACTTATAAACAGTTGTTACATCAAAAGATGGACCTAAGTGGTGGAAATCCCATCTAATATGGCATCCACAACTTCTATTAATCCAAATAGTATACTCCCACAAAAATATGTTTAAAAGAAAATGATGGAACAAAGAGACTACGAAGCCCTCTGTCTCATAGAATATAAACCCATAAGGGTTAAAACCCAAAATATACAACAAACATACCTTGCAAAGGAGGCAAAAGCATGGATGTCTCATAAAATATAAAACCATAAGGGTTAAAACCCAAAATATACAACAAACATACCTTGCAAAGGAGGAAAAAGCATGGATTCCTTCACAGCCATGAATCCCAGATAAGGGCCACCTATAATCCAGGAAACTAAGAGAAGTTAGAAATCGAAGACGGTTTTACATAATAAATAAACAAAGTAGATGGTGGTTTTACTCACCTTAGTGTTTAAAGAAGTGGGCCTGGGAGGAGGTGACCCTGTCGCCATCCTCGTTGGCTTCCCCACACATGCAAGTATCCACACTATAGTTAGAACCATAAACTATTTCTATTTGAAAAAATGAATTTATAAATTACTGAAGTTAATTACCTTATTCGAATGCAGAGAGGGCCAGGGGTTGGCTCCCGCTGGACACCCTTATCCATCCTTCTCCTACATAGGAAAACAACAATACCAATTATCCATTACTACCTGAAGGTTAAAAGAAGGTTCATCTTTTTTTTTAAATTTTCTAGAGATACGTTTTTACTTACCAAGTTAAGGGAGTTGAACGGACATGGAAGATGGTATGGTTTCGCTACAGAGAAACCATCCAGGTTGAGTTTGGTAGTGGTGTTTAAGACGAACAAAAACCTCCAACACACCTCAGAAGTATCTAGTACAAACACCATTAACAATATGGGTAATATTTAATGGGCGAAGCTACTCAGCTCCACCATGGAAGGCCGAGTTTCCTTCCAAAGAAGTTACAGACCACACAACATCTGTTATAGCCGATTTTACCACATCAGGTAGATCACACATTGATTGTCTCCCCTACCCCTCTGCAGACTCTTTGGACCACATGGACTTATATTATGCTTTTATGTTCCAAGATACTCCCCAAAAGTTGCTTGTTTATACATATACACTGCTTTTAAAGCAATAATCACGTGTATACATAGATTTTGACCTCAAACCCACATACATCGGGATGTGTGAAAAATGACAAATATTTTTGGAGCTTTCCTCATTTGAGTCTCAATAACTTGACTCTTGGCCTTCCAAATTCCTTTAGAATGCTTAGAGTTGACCCTCCATTGCCTCTTTGGGGTGTTATATAAGGAACCCCTTAGATACATTGAAGGCAAAGAAATTGAAGAGTAAGGAAACTATAGTCCATTGTTGACTCAACTTTGATTGTACTTTAGTTTGCATTCTTTTGTCCCTTGGATCACATAGTGTTATTCCCAAGCTTTCATTTGCTTTGTGATATTTTTATCAAGAGATGGAGGATTGAAGTGGTGGAGGTCTAGGTGGATGAATCGATTTCTCTGGTTCGCATAAGTGTCGACAGAGTTTGTCACTATTGTATCTCTGAATTGCTTAATAGAAATATTGAATCCATGGATGTATTTAATTGCTTATACATGTTTTATTATATATTCTATAGTAGTTCTAACACATTTATATATATCATTCTTGCTTTGTTTTTTTGTTGTTGAGAGATAATTATAATTGCAATTGCATTGGAAAATCTCAATGGGGATCTATTTCAACTGACTGGAACAAGGTACAATTCTATATCCCTTAGGGTTAGATTTTCTTACTACTCTTTTGTATTGGGATATATGGATTTCTAGTGTCATACTTTCTGTTGTGGTACACCCAAGCCATAGGAAGTTACTTTCCGTAATAGAATTGGCGACTCCGTTGGGAATTTTTGGAGTTGTTTTTCTTTGGGGATTTGGTCTACAATGTACTTGAATTGCTCTTTATTTCTCTGTTTCTGTGTCGGGTCTGGAGGTATGTTTGTCCAGTAGTCCCTTGTAAGAGTAATTTGGTTTCAGCTTATTAGTGTTCCCACTTTTCTTCCTTTTTCTTCCAGTACGCGAGTATTTGCATTACAGTCGCATATACATGTGGTTTTCTCTTGAATTCCTGTGTATGTACGAAGGTTTACTGCATACAGTCATGTACGCTTTTGTTTTGAGATTTATTTGAGAGATTGAGTGTTTTTATGTGAGTTTTGATTATTGTTGAGTCTTCTTGGGCACTGTGGGTGTCTATATACATCCTTTATATCTGACCAAAGACCCCTTTTGATTTATTTTTAATTAGGTTTTGTTCTTGTGATTCATTTTTCTTTTTTGTTTTGGGATTAGTGCATTAGGTCTCTTTTATCTTGGTTCCTTGCTTGGATGTTACTTTTTAGTAGTTGCATGGCCTGAGAGTGGTAGAGTCTGCCATTTCTTTTTATATCTCATTTATTTTTTAAAAGTACAAAAATATTTTGCTTTTGCATCAATATGCATTCTTGCATTTTAGCACTCGCATGGTACTTGAATTTGGTTTTCTTATTGAATTGTAGTTAATTTTTCATTTAGGAATGATTGCATTCTCATTTGAAGGAAAAAACTTGTGTCTCATGTAGTGGCATACCTTGTTTTTTATTATACAAAGATTACACTTGGCATTGTTTGGTAGGGGTGCTCATTTATTTCACTAATGAGTCTTAATATCATTAGTTGCATGGCAATTTCGCTTTCATTAATTAAAACCATTAAAATCAACTCTTAATTAAAATGAACTACATATTTTTATTTTATAGGGTTTAACAACAAGATTATGATTTAGAGTCTTGGAATAGTTCATTGTTAGTCAATTCTCCAAGACTACTAAAAACAAACAATTAGGTCTCTGTCTAGGTGAGAGTGAGAAATCCTTGGTATAATTAATGTTTCTCAGGAAGCTCTTATTACATAGGATTAAAGCATGAGGCAGCATGCACGATTGTGATTGGGATAGCCCTTGGTCACTTTTGTGAGCATCGAAGATATTTTTAGGATTGTATTCATATCTGGAGGCCTTTGAGGTAATAGTTGGCACACCCGTCGGGTATCGGTTAGTGCTTTTAGGATTTGGGATTTGCTACCCTACCGATACAGTCAATCCCTCCTGCGACTATCCACTTGAGCATTGATTGTAATGGGGTGACCTTATTTTCCTTACCTAGGTATCGCAGGGGGTACTTCCAAAGGTTATTTTGTAGGTGTCCTAGCCACATAGGGGTCGAAAAGCATAATAGTTTTATGCGTTGAATCTGAGGGCCACTATAATTGGTTATGCACCTCCACTTGTAGTGTATGGGAGTCTCAATCCTCTCCTAAGCGAGGCACCTGTTGCATTCAGGATCTCGCATATCATCCCCTTGGCTCCTTTTTCCTTTGGCTATATATTTTCTTAAGAGTGTGCTTTGTGTATGCTAGATTGCTTAGGGTTGCATAGTTAGATTGAGTCTTTTCTTTTTGTTGAGTCATTATGGATCCAAGTGCGGTGCTATATCGTTCATGTCATTTAGCAGGAATTTCTCCTTCTACATCTCCTCCTCCTTTGGGAGAGAGAACCAGACAGTCCAGGAGGACTAACTCTCACTTTGATTCACACACCATGGGTGACCATGAGCCTGAGATCCTGGAGATACCTTATCTTCAACCACCCATATCGGAGGTTGAACCTTCAAGAACATATGGGACTCTGGTAGGGTCAGGCCCTTCTATGGCTAGGATGATGCTTGATGATCCATCACATTTCCCAGGCTACATGCACGCAAACTACCGGTATTGGATGCGTATTCCAAAATAGGAGAATCACCATGCACTCACTAGCACTAGCACAATAAATTTTGGCATGCCAAAACTTACTGAGACCATTCTGGCACCCAATGTCGGATCGAGTGTTGATCCTGGTGTTGCACCTGGGGGCACTTCCATTCCTTTCTAGGAGGAGAGGTATGGTAGCACTAGTCATATTACACCTTCCATCGATGTGGTGTAGGTTTATTCACACATACATCCTAGGCCTAGCACTATTGTCCCTGTTCAGGGGAATAATCCTAGACATGTGGATATTGGGGGCACAATTTATATCCCTTCCCATATTCCATCTTCTTCAATACCGGTTCCTTCAAAAGCATTTTTGACGACACATACTCTTCCTAACTCACATGATCCTCCGTGACGGAGTTCTACTATTAGTAATGTTTGTCCCCTGTCTGGTCACACTGTAGCATCACAACGCCATGTACCTCCTTATGTGTCAGCTGGGTATGTACCATATCATGGACAATATTATGGACCAGCTTATGGACCATCTTATGGAGCATCTTATAGAAAAACCTATACACCTTATGGGTCCAAGAATCAACCCGCTTATGAGTCTCGTAACTATGGGTTCGTAGCACCCCAGCCTCAAGGTACTCAAAAATATAACATGTAGCCCTATATGGGTCAAATGGGAGGAGGTTACTATCCCATTTGCAAAGGCCATTGTGTATATAGCAATCAAACCTATGTGAACCCCTCCTATCAAGGAGCATGGAACAAAATAGCATAGCCTAGGATCCCTTTCCTTGCAACATTGAACTTACCTGACTTATTGAGATTGGAAAATGATCATGTGTCTCATGACCCGCCATGGTGGTTGTTGCCGCCTTTCACACACATGGGTCATGTGGCAGAAATATTCAAGCCACTCAGTGTTTCCTTGGGGGAAAGTCTCGAGTCAAGGCTGTCACCCTATTTTTGATTCCTCCATTTAGGCTCGACTCCTAATAAAGCCAAGGGGCATAGACCCTATTAATTTACTAAGGCAAAATTATTTAGTATGGTGATGTTAAATTGAATGAGTTACTTAGGAGTTTGAAATTTAACCATAAACAACCATAGATGACAAGATACAAAATGAGCGCACGAAAGCACAATGCTAAGACACAATATATATATATATAGAAAGAAAATAGCCAGTGCCTTAGAATGGAGTCAAAAGATAATCAATGTACTTGCATGTTCTTGGAGTGAATGTTTTGTGAGTGCCTCTTGGTACATTTTAAGTTAATGTGAAATATGAGTTGATTAAAATTAGGCGAAAAGGGGGGGACTCCAGATATACCCGAGAGTACTTGGAGTATGTCCAAAACTAAACTGTCACGGCTACTTGCAAGGAATATGTGGTCTGAATGGAGTCTCTGAGGCTATTGTTCATAATGCACCCGTAGGTGTAATAGAGATCGGTGTCCCAAGGTCACTTTTCAGGAGTTCCCACTTCCTTTGGGTATTTTGCAACCGTAATGGTTTGATCTAGGTGTTGGATTTTCACCTCATGGTTTGTCAATTTGGGAGAGTGAATCCTAATTATTCTAGTCACTCAAGTGATTTTCATGTGGCTTGATTGATCGGATGAACCATAGCCAATTGCAGAGCATACACACCGGAGTCTTGTCAATTTTAGTAAATTTTAGACATTGTGTTCTTATTAAAAAGAAAACCCTCCAAGAACCTCTTTCAATCCAAGTGGATCTAAATCGAGGAATCAAGGAAGGGTTAATTTTATTATAGCTGCTGAAACAAATGATGAAAAGGAAAACAAAGATACACAATTCCAGTTGTCTAATTAGTCCTACCACACATCTCTTTCCCCTTTCAGGTCAATCGGGAAGTCATGGGGTAAGTATTAAGATTACTTTCAAACCTATGATATAGAATATGGAAATGATAATAAATCAAAGTATACTACCCTGTAGATTATTACTAGACTAGATTGCAAAAAAAAAGGGAACGGAAAGAAAAGAAAAAAAGACACAGACGCAAATCAGTATTATCGCATCTTAAAACCCCAATATAGATCAATATTACCAACATTGAGGTCAAAGGAGTAATGATAATAATAATAATAATAATAATAATAAAATTACTGTAACACCCCAAATTTTCAAGTAAGTTCTACTTACTGAAATTATGAATTTATGTATTCTACCAAGCATTAGATTAATGGCAACTGCAATGTAAGAGTTGAAAAAGGTCAACGGAAACTACTAGGGTGAAAGGCTAATGGCTACCAAAGCTTTGGGTATCTAGTAAAGTTTAAAATGGTTTCGTCGAGATGAAAATGACGTAGAAAAAGGAAACTAATGACCATAAGTAAATGTATTTTTACACGCTCATCAAATTTATGGATGAAAACGACATTTAGTAAAGACAATTTTAATTTTATGTACATATAAGGTATCGATGTCGAAAAGAATTTATCATATTAATAGAACCATGTCTTAGCTTAATGAAATATGAAGTTGGTTTGAGGTACTATGGCTATGCGGGTCAAAAACCTTCAACTTGTTGTTATAAAAAATAACAACACATCTCGCTAGGAGAATGAAGCGCTATTCCCATGTAATACTACTCTTATGAGTTATTAAGCTAAAACTAATTTCATTTTTATTTACTTATTTCTAAGACGACATATCTAGTGCCCTAGTACATATATAAATATATATATATATGAACCTAAATATTTAGGAAATAATGACATGCATGATATATATATATATATATATATATATATATATATATATATATATATATATATAT
>LPNX010977804.1:74075-105356 GCA_001517045.1 Pseudotsuga menziesii
GTGTCGAAAATGATTGTTCTTTGAAGCCACATTTTATTAGTGGTGGAGGAGTGCTCGAAGGTGGATCATTCTTATTTAAGGAAGAGGAGCGATGGTAACATACGAGGGGGAAAAAGTTCGTGTATCTTGATGTTCGTCCCTTGTGATGGGTGGATGTTGGAAACCCATGAATTCGACTCCTACTTATCCAATGTATATAGATTTCTGAATTATCGATACGTAGGATGACTAATCGGTTTGAGTAGACTACACATTGATATTTTTCTACTGAGTTTAAAGGCTCGTTTAACAGGCTATATCTCAGGCTGAAAATCATAGACAGAGAAATGGGTTTTGTGAGTACTGTAGTGGGTTTCTTCGGCTTCAAAGTGGCGTTACAATTGGTGTTGTTACTAGGTATTTCCTTTTCATTTACTTCCAGCCTACTGATGTGAAGGTGAGTTCCTTATTTCCTTCTTTCTCATCACTGTTTTGTGGTTATTTTAGAGAAATTATACATCTTTAATATTCCATGTACTTCGATCTACATTGAATGAGTGAAGTTTATGAATTATTATTACCCTTGTTAAACTTTGGAGCCAGAGAACTGGAGTTGCAAAGCCAACAATAGTATTTGAATTATGTCTGATTTCAATCTAAAAAAAATGGTGAGCTAAATATGATCTCGTCAAACTTATATTAAATTATAATTCGAATGTCAAACGAAATTTCCAGTTAGATGATGCTTTCATTACTTCGGATCCAAGCTGTAGGGTATAGAACCCCATTTCATGAGTTTAAGAACGACATCTACGCCTTTCACAATAATTTCTCATAGTTGCGACATTTTCATCTGTAATATTAGTATGCTCACTTGGTAGGATGTAGGATGGAGATAGATTAAGATCCACATAGTCACTGAGAGACACATGTTGGATAGGTCCTCCATACATTTTTAGGATTTGTACATTAAAAAAAATTTGCATATTTGTGATTTAGTTTTGAACTCATATTGTCAGCATTGCATACTGACCGGCATTAGATTGGATCTATGCTTTTGAATAGATTGGTATAATAAAATGTACCAGCATTGGACTGGATCTAATGTCCGCAATCTGAATATAATTACAGATTAAAGTGTAAGTTAGTGTTAGACTAGATCTGATGTCTGCATCTTTGAATGGATATACATGTTAAAATGTACCAATGTTTTATTAGATTCAAAAGTCTGCATTTGCGATAAGATACAAATAATAAATATACCAGTATTTGGCTCCGATTGGTATTATATGTTTCTTGTGTGTTAAGATAATTTAGTTTTCTGTGGATTGATTATTGTTTGTAGATCTGAAATTAAATCTCTCTTGCCTGCGATATGAATATTTATATATATAGATATCTTTTATTAGATTTCCAGTTTTCTCCCATAAGCGTTGGTAAGATAGAAACAGGTGCCTATTTCTGGCAAATTGTTTATTTGTTTTAGAACTGGAAGTTAATCTCTCTTGCCTGTGATCTGAATGAAAAATGCATTCGTTGACCTTGAATTTTGCAATTTAAATAATGGATGTGGATATGGGTATGTAGTTTCCTACGATTTTCCTTGTTGTTGCACATCTGGAAATTAGATTTTCTCATATTCAAGGGTTTCATTACAGTTTTGAATCAAGCATATCCATGTCTTTGAATATTTTTTTTATATATCGAGAATATACCAACATTGTTTTTAAGAATATCCATGATCTCAAATAGTTTTTGGTATATATATGTCAGCATTGGATTAAGATTATCCATTCCTCTAGATGGTTTTGTATATTAAGAATATACTACAAGGAAAATCTTACAATGAAGGAAAAAAGTAATTGGCATGTATTCTCAATGGAAGAGATTGGAAGGGTATGTGCCACAAAATTGTAAGTCAATTGGAAAGTATTTTCAATGGAAGAGATTGGTAGGGGATGTGCCATGAATGTGTAAGTCTTATTTTGATAAAATAATGTAAATAATAACAAGATTTGGTGGGCATAGCTTCATGGATGGGGTGAACCACGTATATGATGTCTCTCTCTTTTTCTCAATGTTTTATGTTTGTATATACTCATTTTCAGAATGGTATTTAATGCATGGATAATGCACAATAAATGATTTATGATACATTTTCTATATTAGTATATTGGGCTGTGAAATATACTCACAAGCATATTTCGTGTAGGAAAGCTAATTGGATAGTTAACTGTATTAATACCTTTTTGTTTAAAATTCGATTTCAAGATAAAGAATTAATGTTGGGTAAAGTACTAATAGTGTTTACAATTATGAGATTACACACTATCAAGAGATTAACATGGTTGACTTGTTGGTTATAATAAAAGAAAAAAAATTACCCCATTTTCTCAGAATTTACATTGAGGAATTTTTGGTTCTAATAGTTACATAACTGTAGTTCAGCAAAAAAAATAATAAAATTAAATAATTTAGATAAATTTTAACCATCGTGATTTTTTTACAATTCCATATCGTATTGCCTAGCTTTATCTTTTGGGTATCTGACATGGGACTTACACTTATTTAAATACCAAATCAATGCTACAGAATACAAATCAAACTCATAGATACTACATAAACATTGAAGTATCCAATACATGGCAGTAAGACCACCATTAGATGGAATCCATTGTATAAACAAAAATTGCAACAGGTACCATTGTTTGAAATGACCAACACTCAAACAATAGAATGGAACAGACCCTAGAATGGTCATTTTTATTTATTAGAAATAAAATTCATGAAAAGTAATTTCTTTAACATCAAGAAATGTACCAATAAGAATCTGGCATAGACCCTAGGGGTTGTTTCATTATTTAATATAAAAAATAAACATACAGGGTTTGAACCAAAGTGGTTCTAAGTCCATTAAAGATGGCAAGCACTGTTTCCAAAAACAATAACTTATAAACAGTTGTTACATCCAAAGATGGACCTAAGTGGTGGAAATCCCATCAAATATGGCATCCACAACTTCTATTAATCCAAATAGTATACTCCCACAAAAATATGTTTAAAAGAAAATGATGGAACAAAGAGACTACGAAGCCCTCTATCTCATAGAATATAAACCCATAAGGGTTAAAACCCAAAATATACAATAAACATACCTTGCAAAGGAGGCAAGAGCATGGATTCCTTCATAGCCATGAATCCCAGCTAAGGGCCACCTGTAATCCAGGAAGCAAAGAGAAGTTAGAAATCGAAGATGGTTTTACATAATAAGAAAACAAAGTAGAGGTTGGTTTTACTCACCTTAGTGTTTAAAGAAGTGGGCCTAGGAGGAGGTGAACCTGTCGCCATCCTCGTTGGCTTCCCCACACATGCAAGTATCCACATTATAGTTAGAACCATAAAGTATTTCTATTTGAAAAACTGAATTTATAAATGACTGAAGTTAATTACCTTATTCAAATGTAGAGAGGGCCAGGGGTTGGCTCCTCCTGGACACCCTTATCCATCCTTCTCCTACATAGGAAAACAACAATACCAATTATCCATTACTACCCGAAGGTTAAAAGAAGGTTCATCATTTTTTTAAAATTTTCTAGAGATAAGTTTTTACTTACCAAGTTAAGGGAGTTGAATGGACATGGAAGATGGTATGGTTTTGTTACAGAGAAACCAGCGAGGTTGAGTTTGGTAGTGGTGTTTAAGACGAACAAAAACATCCAACACACCTCAGAAGTATCTAGTATAGACACCATTAACAATATGGGTAATATTTAATGGGCGAAGCTACTCAGGTCCACCATGGAAGGCTGAGTTTCCTTCCAAAGAAGTTACAGACCACACAACATCTATTATAGCCGATTTTACCACACCAGGTAGATCACACATTGATGGTCTTCCCTATCCCTCTGCAGACTCTTTGGACCACATGCACTTATATTATGCTTTTATGTTCCAAGATACTCCCCAAAAGTTGCTTGTTTATACATATACACTACTTTTAAAGCAATAATCACATGTATACATAGATTTTGACCTCAAACCCACATACATCGGGATGTGTGAAAAATGACAAATATTTTTGGAGCTTTCCTCATTTGAATCTCAATAACTTGACTCTTGGCCCTTTAGAATGCTTAGAGTTGACCCTCCATTGCCTCTTTGGGGTGTTATATAAGGAACCCCTTGGATACATTGAAGGCAAAGAAATTGAAGAGTAAGGAAACTATAGTCCATTGTTGAATCAACTTTGCTTGTACTTTAATCTGCATTCTTTTGTCCCTTGGATCACATAGTGTTATTCCCAAGCTTTCCTTTTCTTTGTGAGATTTCTATCGAGAGATGGAGGATTGAAGTGGTGGAGGTCCAGGTGGATGACTCGATTTCTCTGGTTCACATAAGTGCTGACAGATTTTGTCACTATTGTATCTCTGAATTGCTTAATAGAAATATTGAATCCATGGATGTATTTAATTGCTTATACATGTTTTATTATATATTCTATAGTAGTTCTAACACATTTATATATATAATTCTTGCTTTGTTTTTTTGTTGTTGAGAGATAATTATAATTGCAATTGCATTGGAAAATCTCAATGGGGATCTATTTCAACTGACTCGAACAAGGTACAATTCTATACCCCTTAGGGTTAGATTTTCTTACTACTCTTTTGTATTGGGATATATGGATTTATAGTGTCATACTTTCTATTGTGGTACACCTGAGCCATAGGAATTTACTTTCCGTAATAGAATTGGTGACTCCGTTGGGGATTTTTGGAGTTGTTTTTCTTTGGGGATTGGGTCTACAATGTACTTGAATTTCTCTTTATTTCTCTGTTTCTGTGTCGGATCTGAAGGTATGTTTGTCCAGTAGTGTCTTGTAAGAGTAATTTGGTTTCATCTGATCATTTTTCCCACTTTTCTTTCGTTTTCTTCCTGTACACGAGTATTTTCATTACAGTCGCATATACATGTGGTTTTGTCTTGAATTCCTGCGTATGTACGAAGGTTTACTGCATACAGTCACGTACGCTTTTGTTTTGAGATTTATTTGAGAGATTGAGTGTTTTTATGTGAGTTTTGATTATTGTTGAGTCTTCTTGGGCACTGTGGGTGTCTATATACATCCTTTATTTCTGACCAAAGACCCCTTTTGATTTATTTTTAATTAGGTTTTGTTCTTGTGATTCATTTTTCTTTTTTGTTTTGGGATTAGTGCATTAGGTCTCTTTTATCTTGGTTCCTTGATTGGATGTTATTTTTGAGTGGTTGCAGGGCCTAAGAGTGGTAAATTCAGCCATTTCTTTTTATATCTCATTTATTTTTTAAAAATACAAAAATATTTTGCTTTTGCATCATTATGCATTCTTGCATTTTAGCACTCGCATGGTACTTGAATTTGGTTTTATTATTGAATTATAGTTAATTTTTCATTTTGGAATGATTGCATTCTCATTTGAAGGAAAAAACTTGTGTCTCATGTAGTGGCATACCTTGTTTTTTATTATACAAAGATTACACTTGGCATTGTTTGCTAGGTGTGCTCATTTATTTCACTAATGAGTCTTAATATCATTAGTTGCATGGCAATTTCCCTTTGATTAATTAAAACCATTAAAATCAACTCTTAATTAAAATGAACTACACATTTTTATTTTATAGGGTTCAACAACAAGATTATGATTTAGAGTCTTGGAATAGTTCATTGTTAGTCCATTCTCCAAGACTACTAAAAACAAACAATTAGGTCTCTGTCTCGGTGAGAGTGAGAAATCCTTGGTATAATTAATGTTTCTCAGGAAGCTCTTCTTACATAGGATTAAAGCATGAGGCAACATGCACGATTGTGATTGGGATATCCCTTGGTCACTTTTGTGAGCGTCGAAGATATTTTCAGGATTGTATTCATATCTGGAGGCCTTTGAGGTAATTGTTGGCACACCCTTGGGGTATCGGTTAGTGCTTTCAGGATTTGGGATTTTCTACCCTACCGATACAGTCAATCTCGCCTGCAACTTTCCACTTGATCATTGATTGTAATGGGGTGACCTTAGTTGCCTTACCTATGTATCGCAGGGGGGTACTTCCAAAGGTTATTTTGTAGGTGTCCTAGCCACGTAGGGGTCGAAAAGCACAATAGATTTATGCATTGAATCTGAGGGCCACTATAATTGGTTATGCACCTCCACTTGTAGTGTATGGGAGTCTCAATCCTCTCCTAAGTGAGGCACCTGTTGCATTCAGGATCTCGCATATCCTCCCCTTGGCTCGCTTTTATTTTGGCTGTATATTTTCTTAAGAGTGTGATTTGTGTATGCTATATTGCTTAGGGTTGCGTAGTTAGATTGAGTCTTTTATTTTTGTTGAGTCATTATGGATCCAAGTGCGGTGCTCTATCGTTCATGTCATTTAGCAGGAATTTCTCCTTCTACAACTCCTCCTCATTTAGGAGAGAGAACCAGATAGTCCAGGAGGACTAACTCTCACTTTGATTCACACACCATGGGTGACCATGAGCCTGAGATCCTGGAGATCCCTTATCTTCAACCGCCCATATGGGAGGTTTAACCTTCAAGAACATATGGGACTCTGGTAGGGTCAGGCCCTTCTATGGCTGGGATGACGCTTGATGATCCATCACATTTCCCAGGATACATGCACGCAAACTACCGGTATTGGATGCGTATTCCAAAATAGGAGAATCACCATTGTTATACACTAGAATGGAACCTCTCCGTCTGAGTGTCAACTTTCCTTATGTTGGCACACAAAAGGACACTTATGGATTGAGGTTTGCCTAGAATACTATAGCTTGGCTCATTATGAAATACATTATGCCTCTATCCAGCTAATTACTTTGCCACATTTTCCATGTTAGGATGTATTCACGACTCTCTCTATTGACAACTCGCGCATTACTCACAAGTCTCCCTTGTAGCAGGTCGCGAATCCTTGTATTCGCGGGTTTCTCTTCTATATAGTCGCGCATCATTCACGGGTTGCTCTACTGCAGACCCGCGAATGTGTTTCTTAACATTTTAATATTAAAACATGCGTTAACTAGAGATTAGTTATGTCATGTAACTAGATTTCCTTAACTGATGTAAATTCTCTAACCTTCGAACTACCTTATTTCACCCATATAAATATAGGTAGGAAAGGCCATGAGAAGGGACTTGGATTTATGCATTGTTATGCTAGAGGAATCAGGACTCTCTTTGCCTACACCTTTGCCCTAGAGTTCTTCCCTTAGTGTTGCAGAGCTTGGAGGCTGAGTTCTTTGGAGAAGAGAAGCAGCAGAACCAGATCAAGGTTTCGTGAGGTGCCAACTTGAAGAGAAGGTATACTTGTACTTGTTTTCAAGATCAATAAAGATGTGATGTCCTTCTTCTTCCAAAATCATTGTTCAATGTGTGATTGAATCTATGTTTCTGATCATATGATGATGTTATTCAGATCATTTGTTTATGTTTATTTGATTATCATTGTCTTATATGTGGTCATAATGGTTTGAGGAAGGTATAACTTGTTTTGCAGGTCTCTTGGAGCGAGAAGAGCAAGAAGAGGATTGAAGAGAAAGCTTGGACCAGCCTTCGGTTAATCAGGTGTGGACCTTTCTCATCTCTGAATCTTGTTTATATATACTTGCTGAACATTTTGCATCTCTCTTTCAACCCCAGTACGTTGATGGCCTCTTAAACCCTAGCCATAGGACACTTTCGTTTACAACAGAAGTGGCGACTCCGCTGGGGATGGCCTTGTCTGTTTGGGGTTTTTCTCTTGATTTCTTTCATCTTTTGCATTGTTTCAGGTCTTTCTTGCCACTTAGGAACACCTTGTTAGTCTGATAGCAAACCTTCCCTGCCTTCCTAAGGAATTTTGTTGATCTTTTTAAAGATTTTCCTCCCCATTCGCGACTTTCTCTTTTGAACAGTCGCGAATGCAATCTTGCATTCGCGGGTTGCTGCATTGAACAGTCGCGTGTCATTCGCAACCTGCCCTTATAGACAGTCACGTATATACCTGGAAGTTAGGATTTTTTAAGTCAGTTTTGCTTTTTCCTATTCTTTTGGGTAATCCCTGTTTGTGAGTGGATGTTCTCTCTGAATGCTTTAGCTTGTGGGAAGACCTTTGCTGATCACACTTCTTTCTTTTTCAAAAGCCTTGGTTGTTCTTTAACTATGTGGTAAGCCCCTTTTATAGCATTAGGATTTGTTCTTTGCTCTTGCCCCTGCCGCTTTTGCTTGGTCTGATTTTTGGCCTATGTTTCTGATCAGCCTCTGTTAGTGTCCTTTGTTTGATTTCAGAAGCTTGTTGGTGCTGGTTTCCTTCTTCTTTTGTTGGTTACCTTTACTTTGCCAAATTTGTGGACTTGTCTTTTATGCAAGCCTTCCTTCCAAGTAGGGGTTATACTGACTTTAGAGTACTCTAGAGTTTGTTGGTGGTTGTTTAGCAGAGTTCCTTTTGCTTTGTTCTTGTTATATGCATGCTTTTGCTTTGTAGGTAGTTTTTCTTTTTCCTTTATAAAAGAAAATTAAAAAGAACTTGTTTTGTTACTTTCCCCCTACCTCTTTCTTTGGTTTGACCTTGTTGGACAAGGTACTGAGTAGCCTTTGTTTGTAGGTTTAGATTGATACTTGGGACTTCTTGGCCTTTGTTTATGTCAGTCTTCATGCTCAGTCTTTTCATTCCAGAGTTATTGGCTTGTCTACCTTTGTAAGCCTTCCTTCCAGGAGAGGTCTATACTCAACTTTAGGGAAACCTAGGGTTTGTTTTTGGGGTGCAAAGTAGTTGTCTATCTCCTTTGATTTCAGTATTTGCTTGCTTTAGTTGATAGGCTATTTTTTATTTTTCATTTATAAAAGAAAAATACAAAAACATGTTTGCTTTATATGCATATAGATTAGGCTGTTAGTCTAGATTGCATAGCATAGCATTGTTTTTGAAAAATTTAAAAAATATAAAAAGATTTGATCTTTTTTGGCTTTCAAGTTATTTGAAAATATAAAGAGAATAGCTATTTTATTTTTTGCATTTCATTTCTCTTTGCTTAGTCATGTTGTTTTCATTTTTTGAGTCAAAACACCGCATCAGTTTCATGCCATTTACCCTCTGAGTAAAAACAGCCCATAAAATAAACGACATAATTTTAAAAATTACTAGCAAGTTTTATTTTATAGGGTCATACACCTACTAGCTTAGGCTAGACTTGTGGGCTAGGGAGTTTCAACTCCCCACAAGTGTTAAATTTCAGACGTAGTTGGCCTATCACTAGGTAAATCCTTGACTTTATCATTGTATATGGGAAGCTCCTCTCAAACGGGAGTTAAGCACGAGGTCGCGTGGAGGCTTGGACAGAGGAGATAACCCTCTGAATCCTTGTCAAAGCGTAACTCAGGACTTTTGTGCATCTGGGGATTCTGTCATAGACAGAGTTTCAGGCTCAGCTACCCTGCCCATGCGTACGAGTCTGGCTTGCGACTATCCCCCTAGACTGTTGGTATTGCCAAGGTAGCCTTTAGTCTCTTGACATCTAGGGTTCATACATAGGTAAACCGAAAGGTTATTTATGGTTGACCTTGGACGGGCTTGGAAGGTAATCCTTGTGGAAAGTGTAGGAGGGTGGTGTGTGATTCCTTCACTTGTGCCTGAGAACCACCTCAAGGACGCCAAGTAACTGTATATCAGATTTCTTCTGGAAAGTACATCTTATACCTGTTTGTCTGTTTGGGATTTAGGAATTTTTATTGAGTGCTGTGTGGTTTGTCTATACTTAGTGGGCCTTTAGGTGTCTGCTTTGTAATTTTGGTTGACCATCAACCTTATACTTTGTCTCTTGTTTTGAATCTATGGCTAACACCCCTTTGAACACCAACCAAGAGATCCCCATGATGGGAGCTCCTTGTCCTATTCCTCTCACAGGGAATGTTGGTGTTCCCTTGATGGCCACCCTGAATCTTCCGGGATTCACCCTAGGGATACCAGTGTGGTTGTTTTCCACTCCAACTGTCCTGAATGCTCCTGATGCTTCTCAAGTAAGCACCTTATATCAAGGGCATCAAAACATTGTCTCCCCTTCACTTGTAGTTAGTTCTCCTCCTCCTTCTACCTCATGCGGTGAAAGTACTAATACTAGTAACCGACGGTCTAAAAGGAGTAAAAGAAGGAGGAATAGGAAGAAATAACATAACCAAGGGGGCACTCGTTCAACCTCTGCAAGTCAAGTTGAACCTCTCCACCCAGCCTCAGTTGTTAAGGATGGGGGCACCCATCCAACCTCTGCAAGTCATGTTGGACCTAGTCACTCAACCTTTGGTGTTCACGTTGAGTGCACTCGTTCAACCTATGGTTTTCAAGTTGAACCATCCTATCCAACCTCTGTTGTTCATGTTGGAGCTATCCATCCAGCCTCTGGTGATCAAGCTGGGGGGATCCTTCCAAACTTTCTAGGTCATGTAGGATCCTGTCACTCAACCTCTGGTGTTCAAGCTGAGTGCATCTGTTCAACCGCTGGTTTTCAAGTTGAACCTTCCCATCCAACCTCTGTTGTTCAAGTTGGATCCATCCATCCAGCCTCTAGTGTTCACACTGGTGGGATCCTTCCAACCTTTCCAGGTCATGTCGGATCCTGTCACTCAGCCTCTAGTGTTCACGTTGAATGCACTAGTTCAACCTCTGGTGTTCAAGTTGAACCTCCCCATCCAACCTCTGGTGTTCACGTTGGATTCGTTCACCCAGCCTCTGTTGCTCAAGTGGGGGTGCACACTCAACTGCTGCAAAGCATGTTGATCCTAACCATTCAACCTTTGTTGTTCATGTTGATGGTGCCCGTCCTACCTCTGCAAGTCAAGTTGGACCTAGTCTCTCAGCCTCTGCGAGGCACTCTGGGGGCAGTTTTTCAGCCTCTATGTTTCAAGCTGAGGACAACCCGTCAACAACTGTGAGTCATGTTGACACTGTTGACAAGTCTACCCATTCAAAACATAAGCTCAAGTTTCCTTGTAAGCTTTGTGAGGGAGACCACCTTACTTATAAATGCCCTTCTATTCACTAGTGGAAAATGAGAGATTAGTGACCAGGAGACCAAAAATTTTGGTCACCACAGTTTTTGTCAAGGGATAAATGACCAAAATTGATAAATTTAAGTGATCTAACTAAAAAAGACCAAGATAAATGACCACTTTTGGTCACGGGATAAAAACCAACTAAAAACGACCAAGATAAATGACCAAATTTGGTCACGGGATATCTAGGCTAAAAATGACCACATAACAATTGGTCATTTATGTGGTTATTTTTAGTTGTGTCATTCCGACAAAGAAAAAAAATACAAATTTGAACATGAATTTGTACATTTTACTAAATTCTAACATATATATAAAATATATATTTACACGTCCCTATATTACCAAAATTGAATTAATTATTTTAATTTGACATACTGGCGTAGCACTGTTGTTATCTATTACATTATATTAGATATAACTTTCTTAATCTACTTATCATCATAAACTATTTAATTAAATTATATAATGCTATCTTAAGATCTATTTTTTATATACTTATAGAATAATTTCTTAAAACACTAAAAAATAAAAGAATTTATACAATCTTAAAAAATATTACATATAATATACAATATAAATCTCATAATAATCAAATGATTCATTCCATACTCTATTCAAAGCATTAGAAATACCATGAAAACTTATAGACCCTTTTACATTGATATATGTACACACACCAAGAAGTAATAATTTAATATAATATTAAAATAAGGAAAGGAGGGACGTGAGAGAAAATTTGACCATTCAAGGTTTTGTGGCTACTTAGCATATAATAGAAAGGCCATTCTAGGTTAAATTTTGGAATTTTTTTAATAATTTTTTATTATTATAAATAATTATTTTATTAATCTAAATTATTATGAAAATGAAAATAATAAAACTAATGATCAACAATGATTGATTATGTCTAATCCTGGTTGATTGTGTTTGATATCGTTACTATTTGTTAAACTTTAGTTGGCCATGTTTGTTTATAATTAACCATGTATTTTTGTAGTTGTCTATAAATACATATATTTAACTATGGATAAATATCTTTGATTATGATTGTCCATTAATTCTTTAAATCTCAACCATCCAATTTTTACCTTTAAAAAACAAAATATACAAATCTCATCTATCAATTTTTTTTCTTTAAAAGAAAACAAAATATAGGGAATACAATTTTGTCTCCAACAACATAGGAAATTAACATGAACACATATGTGAAGATAAAAATTGAAAAATGTTAAATTCACATAAATAATGATTTTAACACTAAACAAGGTTTAAATATAATGCACACAATATACTAAACTCCAATACAATAATATTAATACCATACTTATATAACATGTATTTATTTTTTATTAATTAATTTTAATATCAAAATTTATTTTTAAACAATAAATTATTTAAAATAGTCATTTTGTATAATGAATTAAAAAAATATTTGGGTGGACAATAAGGTTTTCTTTATTTGATTGTGGCAACTTTTTTAATTGCAATTTTCTTTTTTCATGAAGAATGTCTCATGTGTTTGGCCCATGTGTTTTGGATAATTTCTTCACCATAAGTAATTGAGTGACTAGAAGTTTTTATGTATTCACAACTTGGAAAGAGTCATAATGTTTTTGTTGTTTTTTCCATCGTTAAGCATTGACTTTTTATATGTTCACAACTTGGATAGGATCATAATGTTTTTGCTAGGATGATTTTCTCTATCATTGATCATTGGCTTTGATTCTTATTGAATATAAAGAAACAATTTTTTTCAATGAAAAAAAAAATTACTATCATATTTACAAATAACGTGAAACTCAATATATTAATTTTATTTGTGTATCTTTTTCTTAAATATCATGAACAATTAAATTTTTATAATATATAAATTATTTAAAAATAAAAAACTCTAAATATTTTTAAACATTAAATACAAATTTCCAAATAAAATCCAAACTACACTCTTAATACTTATAAATTATAATTTAAAAATATTATATAACTACACTCTCAATATTTATAAATTATAATTTAAAAACACGACGTTTTGCTTCTCATTTTTGGCATTTTAAAAATGTTGCACTTGTTCTACTTACCATAGAATTTATGTTAATTTAGTATTTTCACATAATGTCATTCTCTGAATTTGACAATGATGTTTTACATAGTTCATGTTAGCATTTAATATGGCAACGATATTTGTGTACAACTTTTAAATGTAAAAAAAAAAAATCTTTTCTTAGTTGGTGAAAGCCAATTGTTCAATTTTTTTTAAATCACATATTTGTTACAAAATTGTATAAAGTAAATTATTATGTTTTAAACAAAATATATTATATATAACTTCAAAGTAAACCAAATACATATGTAACTTACTCAATGTTTATATAACTATAAACATCATCAATATTTCTTTCACTTATGTTTTAAGTGTTTTTTAATTTTATCTTTGTTATGTCCTGCTGTAGCAAAATATATATAAGCGTATTATTTTTTATTAATTAATTAATTTATTTATTTATAATATTCGTATAGTTATAATTATTTTATTAAATTTATTTTTATGAAAAATTATTTATCTCGCATATCATTGGTAGGTGTGGATGATGGTCTTTATTAAATGTTTTGTCCCAGCTTTGGAGGCGCCGTGTCATTATCATTTATGTAGTTTTGTACGTTGATATAATAAATATATTCATCCACACCAACATCACATTTATTTCATTGGGAGTCGGTGTTATGCGAAAAGGGCCGATTTGTAGCGCTATCTCGGTGTAGTTGTCGCCATGGGATTGACATGAGAGGGAGGTTTTTGTCGATCAATGACCTCTGTAAACACTCTTAGATCAACCTTTCGGTGAATGTTGTCAATCCAGACATCCGGCTCGTAAAGCTTTTGCTCTCGGCTCGGTAAGAAAACGTATAGGAATTTCTTTGAATAATTGAATGGAACTTCTTCAAATTGCTCGAGAATTTTTTTCATAATTATGCCTTCTATTACAGATACTGAGTCTTGGAAGGGTTTTTAAATCGAGGCTCGAGGGCTGCGATGGCTCATGGTCACCTTCCCTTCTCCTTTGTGTAACCTCTTTCGTAATCTACATACTATGTCTCAAATGCATTTCGTTATATTGAGTAAGGTTATGCTTCATGCTGTATATAGTTTTTATTAACCTCTGTTCGTGGGATATTGGCATGTATACCGGCGAAAGTATTAGTGGCTATTCATGGTGCAACTGTAGTGGGTTTTCAACAAATTCCGGATATGTTTTACTCAGAAAATATCTCATCCCCTCCTCCCTTGGAAACGTTAAGGTACTCTTCTTATCGAGGTGCCCAGTCTCTACAGGGATTCATATAAACTTTGAATTCAATCTTGGTGGACAGCTGGGTTATTACCCTCTGTATGTAGTTTTTATAAATACAGACAATTGAGTCCATTGAGACCTCGACTATTCCCTGAGATGGAGTATAATAACTTATTGTAATTCCCACTCTATCAAATTGAGTATGGACGACGGTTTCAATGGACAAGCCATTTTTCACTGGTTATTCGATTTTGTATCTTGTTAATCCATATTGTATGATATTTTTGGATTATTGATGAATTTTTGTATGGTAATCAGTTTATTTGTACTGTATGAGAATGATATTGCAAATTATACCCTAACTGTTTGTGATTTTAATTAGTTTAGGGTCTAATACCCTAACTCTTTGTGATTTTAAATAGTTTTCAAAAAATTGTGTCTTCCCTTCCACTGTTTGGTGTAAAATACCCTGTAAGTGAGTTTGCTCCTGGCAGAAACCAAACGCCGGTCAGGTGTTGAGGCTACTCCCACCAAACTCAAGTGTAATGGTTACTCTGGTTACTAAAGAGTACAGCAAGGCCGCCAGAGAAACAATTTAAGGGTATGTTCGACCAGAGAGAGTCTTTGTCTGAAGTAGCTGCGCTGCCATATATTTCATTCAGTTCGAGTCCTACCCATACCTGTGGGAAAAAGGATTCTATTCCAACAGAGCAATTCAAATCCTACCGTACTTACATTCCACTCTTTGTGATTTTAATTAGTTTAGGGTCTAATCCCCTAACTCTTTGTGATTGTAATTAGTTTTCGAAAAATTGTGTCTTCCCTTCCAAGTGTTGGTAGAATGGGTTTAACCGTGCTTTTTCATGCACTGTGAATAGAGAAACACTATCGATTTAAAACCCTTGACCCCGCCCACCTATATATTTTGTTTTCTACTAATAATTTTTTCTACTGTATAATCTTGCTATTATCCCTTTTATGAACTATATTTTCTATGTGTATCAGTCATTAGAAAGGATATACAAAAATCCTCTATATTCATTCTTGTCTGTCTTTTTCATAAAGAAATATACAGACACTGTATAAAATAGCCTCCTCTGTTTATAACAAAATTGAAAATTTAACAGTAATATAAAGCATCGATACAAACATATTGTTTAGAAATGATACACACAAAATCCACGATCAAACTTGCTCTTTGAGAATTTATGTTTACTAAAATACAACTTCTCGTGTCTTCCTGTCCCAAGCATTGTATTAAATCTGCCCTATGTCATTTTTCCATAACTCCTGCCCCAGGATCGTGTCTTCAAGGAAGAGACATTGTATTAAATATGCTCTATGTCGTTTTTCCATAAATCCTACCCCAGGATTCACCATGGCAACCTAACAGGATGCAGAATAGTCTATGCCAGAGTTATCACACAATAATATTTCTATAATCTTGTCGACAAAGTTGTGCTATCCTTTCCAAATGTTCCTGTAAATTAATATCGTTCAATGCTTTGTAATGAATAATTTTGTTCATTACTTTGTAATGTAGTTAAAGTATAACTTGGCGAGAATGCAATGACAATGTGGTGCATGGAGGGCATGGATGTTGCAAAATTTATGGCCAATTGTGTTTCTTGCACATAACCACAAATTCCATATAATGTTGCATTGCTTACAACCTTAGTGATAAGATAAAGGATAAATCATCTTGATTCAAGTGTTCTTGAGTATTGACCGTACAAAACCATTAATCAATTACACAATTCATGGATTGAATCCCCAAATGTCTAGCCTTTTGCATGATTTCCATTCATGATTATGCAGGCTTTCTCCTCTAGACCTTGGTACCTTGTTTTTCCTAATTATTCCTCTGAATCTCTATATATTACTCCCCTAGCTTGTTGATTATGGCTTGTATTAATTGTGCTCATTTTCCACCACATGTGATTGTTTCAATCTTGATTACTTCTCTCTTCAAAACAATAAATATGGCCCTCTTTTTATTTTTTTGTGTTTAGTAATTGTTAGAAGGTTCCTATCCATGAAGTGACATCCAATTATTATGAATTCTACTAGTGGTTGTGGTATAGGTTGTCAAGGAGTTTTTGTTACTCCCTGCACTTAAAACTTAGACATACATTTTTTATTGAGGGTGCATTCATTTTTAGTGTACTTGCACATGATTATGTAATTGATCAACTAGCAAGAAAATTAAACCTAGTCATGGTTGATTTGAGGAACAATAACACCATATGGCATAAACTCCCCTTTTAGTACCATATCAGGCATAGAGGGGTTCATTCTTAGATTAATTGTGCTTCATTCTTAGCTGCATTGCTTGTCCTCTGCTAATATCTACCAAGTTCTTCATCCTTAATTTGGGAAACCGTCTTATGCATTTCAATTCATTCCCCACATGTCATCTCTTTAGTAATAGAATGAGAAGCAATGCTCTTCCCCTCTCTCTCAAACCAATCTCTCAATCGATGAGCCTATGGAAGGTTTAGATTTATAACAAGTTGGCTTGTGGAGATTGTCCCCACATATTTTCCACTAAAATGACTAATTCATCTAGCTCTCACATCCAGACTAGGGAAGGCTCTAGAATCACATAACTCTTGAATTTGTTGACCTTCATTATCGCAAAAGGAACCCCACATAGTTAACTCCACACTGCAACCTGACATGTCCTTTAGTTGAAGAGATATTTAATGGAGTCTCTGTGCCATTATTTCTCATTATTATACTCAATGGATTGATTGAGATTGCAACAATAGTGACATCTACCCTAGAATTGTTCTCCATGTTCTCAACTTCACTTATTGATATAAAATTGAAATGATGCTTTGGTATTGAGTTGTCATACTCCAAACATGGTTCTATTGTTAACGTAGAATCTAATAAAGTTTCCCAGCCATTCTTTAGATGATTGAAATTTTTTTGTGTAGGATTTAAACTCCCCTTGTTTATATAAGATTTCCTACTTTCTAACTAATCAAAAAACTTATCGACAACAACATGAAAACATGTTACTCGTATTTTCCTGCCAACAGATCCTAGCATATCTAAAATAAAGAGTTTTACATCTCCTCTTGCATTGTTATAGTGACGAAGATCCCCCCCTAGCAGTGACTCTAGCCTTTATTGTCCATCAACCTTGATAAGGATTCAATGCTGCAATATGAATAATTCTTACAAGAGGCTAATTTTTAGCAATCAGTCCTTTTCTAGAATACATGGGAGTTGGTTGATAGGATGGGGCAGCAGTTGGACAACCATATAAATTGGAGGAAAAATTCATTCCTCTATAAATTGATCTAACTACTCCCCCAACCACAAGGATTTTAATTGGATAAATTGGTTGCACAGATCTTGTATATGAACCAGTTCTAGCTCTAGATATATGCGAGTGTGTGGGTACTACACCACTGGGGTCATTCTTTTGATAGATGCCATTCACTGGCTAAGCATCCATGTTCATTTTTGGCGGTATTCTTGGTCCTGTAATGAGAGAAATTCCATAAGAATGTGTTCGTTGGGCTTGTGGTGTTATGGGTCCCGTCTTGAGAGAACCCACATAAGACCGCACCGGTTGGGCTTATGGTGATCCAGAATATGTGTTGAGAGAACTTCCATAAGTCTGTACTAATTGAGATTTTCATGGAGGTTGAGCCTGAAGAGTAGACTGCATTGGAATTGCAACCCTTTGTTGTTGAGCACTAGAATTTACATCTATGTCTTGTTTCGGCTCACCCACTATTTCACAGTTAGGTATGACAACTTCCATGTTCAAAACTATGATAATCCTATGAAAAAACAAAAAAAAAACCTCTTTTAACAGTTTTTAATAACCCTCATGCAAAACATCACAGTAACAAAGATGGAATAAAATCAATCTCATCATTTGTTGGACATGAGTTAATAAATTGTTTGTTGGACTTGGTCTAGCTTGAAGATGATTTTGTAATGTATATATCTTAACATTTGGCCAATGCACACAATTTTTATTGTGGGTAGCTAAATGGGCTCTACAACATTGTATCACCATTTTTTTAAAGTGGCCTGTTAAGCTTCTAGTTTGTGCCTTTTTTCGAAGCAAAATTCAGGATTCATTGTGTTATAAAGTCTATGGCCTTTAAAATAAAATTGAAACTAGGAAAATATAGTATCATATTTCCCAGCCTATGGTGTTTAACAATTATCATTTACAACAAATGAGCAGGATAAAAGAAACTTGGCTAGTGGCCTATAACAGATCTACATAAAAGCATATAATATAAAGGGGCATAAGGGATATTGGACCTAGGCCTTTTGGTAGCTAGTCTGCATCTTGATCAAGGGAGATAGGGTGATGTGGGCCTATCCCTGTGGCTACTTTTCTTCCTTATATGATGCTTTGTTTGAGTTGGGTTTGCCCTAGAAAATGGTATTTATTATTCAGCTGATGTGACTCCTCCTTTATTACTTGTAGGTATGGGTTGTTGATATCCTCCACATAGACCAAAAGGCATGCAATGAGCTCCTTTTTGTGCCAATATAAATCCAAAGTTAAGGAATACATGGTATTACTGCTTTTAGAGAAGTTGTCGATTCCTCATCAATTTTGGAGCTTTTTGATTGCTCCTATTATTTCTTGAAATTTTTCTTCAGCTTCTGTTGTGGCTGAACAATGGAAACCTTAGACCTACTATTAAAATCCATTGCAACAATTTGTGCTTCAATTTGCTTCATTTTGGGCTTCATTTGACATCCTCTCGACTCCTATTGTGGCCTACGAACTAGAGGACGACCTCTAAAACTTGGAGATAACTCGTATTTTTCCATCGTTGGGTTGGCCTCTTCATGCCAACATTGATCCATCCCCATAAAATATTCCTCTTCTTCAATTCTCCAATTAGCTTCATATATCTATATGGGAACCCGATGTTTCATGATTTCCAATTTCCCATATTTCTTAGTTGCCTTGAGCTTCTCCTTTTTGCTTCCTTGTCTTCTATCCAACTCAGACATACATATTGTATAGAGGGTGCATTCATTTTTAGTGTACTTGCACATGATTCTGTAATTGATCAACTAGCAAGAAAATTAAACCTAGTCATGGTAGATTTGAGGAACAATAACACCATAAACTCCCCTTTTAGTACCATATCAGGCATAGAGGGGTTCATTCTTAGATTAATTGTGCTTACTATCACCTTAAAATTATTATAATACATCTTCATCATCCATGGAAATCCATGTTAGTGAATTAATATCATGAACGTGGATGGAGTCAGCCCTTTCCATCATTGGGCCTGTGCAATTTCTTTTACATGAGGGTTTAGTGCTATGGAATCTCTGTAAATGCAGACATGCCTACTGTTGGTTTTGATAGGTCTCATCTTTGTTGGATTTAAGTTAATCACCACCTGGGTTATAATCTGATCCTTGCCTCTATGCTGGTCTGAGGCGTGTGTATCATATGAGGTGGAATAGGAAGGTTTTTCCCTAATTTTCATGAGGTGATATTGCTTTCATTTGCTTGGTATTTTTTTTCCCCATAAGCAATGGTTTCTACCGCTGCTCTAATATTTAATTTATTTGTTGATTTCTTTGACCTTTGAATTCCAAACCCTAAAAATGAAAATTTTAAATCAACCACACTGTTAATTTAAAATCATGAAGAGGAGAAGGATGTGAATTCTTCTTTTCGAGTAGACGACATCAACACTACATGTCACAACCATTATAAGTAGTAGATTTCATGTGCAAAAAGGTTTGCAACTTTTCACAAAGATGTTAGAAGTGGAGGGCAATGTAAAGGGGTTTGTTGGTGCACCTTTAAATATTTAAAGATCCCAAAGAGAAATAGAGGGCCAAAATGCATGACCTTTTGCAACTCTAGTACAATTACACAACCATGAACTAGTGGGAAGTGGTTGTGGGTAGTAGGACAGATTGTTTGGGTTTGGTTTACATTTATCTAATGGTGAGTTGCATCTTTACAATTTTGTATTTTGACTAAGATGATTTCTGTAGTGATACCAACTCAGTCCATATTATACATTTACCAAAAGTTTTGAGTTATAGTATTTGCCAATTTGGTAAGGTCATCAGTGGCTTGAATACCCGAATCAAGGTAGAAATTAGGTCTATGATATATAAAAGACAAAAATAAATACCTTTTCTAAGAAAAAAAGAAAGCAGATCATCAAATCAAAGTTCAAACTATAGAATTGCAATGATATACTTGCACTATGAACAAGCAACCAACTACAAGTACGATGTCTTCAAGCTCATTTTGTGTTCCAAAAAAAACTTCTTTATTCAAGTCGATGAGTGAAAATGTTAGTAGATTTATAATATCCAATAATGGCTCCAGTCCCCATGCATATTTTCTAATACCTTCTCTTGAACAAATCCCTTTCTATGAAAAATTATTACACATTACTAAACTTAGGAAAATAAGAAAGAGAATATTTGTATGCTAGATGTGAAATTTAAATAGTTATGGGAGTCTCTCAAATAGGGTAAGCAATACATATGAAATACAAAAATGTTCTCTATTATTTTGGGCTTCGATGAACCAAGTCAGTTGTCTCTAGCATAACAAGCATTGGCACAATGTATACAATCAACAATTTGTACAAAGCCTCTATTTAAGAGTTGTAGTGACTATACAGTTTCTGCTGAAGTAGCCTAAAGGTTTGAACCAAGTTATGGTGCCTACAATTTTTGGGTTATAAGGTAGACTGACCCTTCTTATATTAACCTGTTTGGCCCTTCATACATAGACCTTATTTGATATCTATCCAATACTTCATTTGGTCGGTTAGTATCTCTTTTCTTATATGTGACATTTGTTGGAACTTTGAATTTGTCTCAGGTATGACATTCTAGATTTGTGCCTTAACGGACCCGAGGAAAAACTGAACTCGACAGTTATAAGACATGTATAAGAGCGGAGGTCAAAGTTTCCAATTGAATAGAACATGGATGCTTCTCCTTCCTTTTGATTAGTGAACATGCAACTAAGGCAATTGTATAAAATGTAGCACCTACTTTTAACTTTTCAGTAAAATGAGCTGAAAATTGAAGAGCTATAGGGTCCCAGATTAAGAATTCATCTATTTAGTTACCCCTTCTTTGGGAAAATTTTAAAATTGCTTCAGGAAGTGGAGACCGACTTGACCATCTGCATGACACTTCAGACATATATGAAGTAGAACCAATGAATTTTGAGGACAAGATTCCAGTGATATATTGAAACCTCTAGAAAACATGACTAGCATTTTTTGGTTTCCCACAATAGCTGCAATTTCCATGTGTTAATCTTGTTTTACAAGATCTTCATGCAGTGAATTCTTATTATTTTTCTCAATGTCCAATTATAAGAAAATCAGTGCCAAGTTTGCATGGCTTCCTTTACCAGGAAATCCATTTAGTATCAAATACACATCCATGCCTGCTACGTGAAGATTTTGGGGATGTTTTTGTTCTTTATTAGGCTATTTTTTGAGTTTTTCTATGAGATCATATTGGGGAATTACTTTTTGTCCATAAATATCTTGCCAAAGTGTCAAAATTTATTTCTTTGGTTGCCCAAATTATGTGTTGTTTTCTGAAGCATTTCAGATTTTGGCATGAACTACCTGCTTCATAGATGTATAGGGTGCATATACAGGTACTATGTAGGTGTGACTAAAGTACACTCTCATTTTTTTATTAATGTGTTGAATTGATGATGTTGCCTTTTATAGAAATCCATTAAAATTATTTACGATTTTTTCTTTCTTAGGTGGAGAGATGCTTACTTGGAACAAGATCGAACCAAATTAGCAGAGGGAGATCTTAAAGGTGCTATTGAACAATTCAGGTATTTTCCATTAGAAACAAAAAATATGGATTTGGATTTCTTGTGAACCACATGTGTTTTACTAAACCATTGTTTATGATAATATAACTTTCTTGTGCTGAAGTTATACTTTCCTATAGTTAGTGATGTCACGTTTCACATATTTTCGTTGAGATTAGTGCATACTACACCATCCATGGCAAATGAGATGATTCAAGTAGTGATTTTTATATTGTCAGAAAGGTTCATAAATTTTCCTTCCAATGCATTTATGTGTGACTCTGTGCTGGTTAACATTGTGAATGGTTCCCTGATTCATATCCTTCAGACAAAAGGAGTTAAATTTGTTGTTGCACCTTGTGAAACAGATGCTTAATTGGCTTACCTATCTAGTTTGGACCCAAAGAAATTTGGAATAGTAGATTTTATCAGTGAGGACAATGATTTAATGATATATGGTTGCAATGTGATTTGTTTCATTCCTAAAATTCCTATATAAAATAGTGAATTCGTGTCACCACTTTCATTGAATAAGATATAGAATTTAAAAGTTGGAAACATATATAACTTTAACTGATTATTCTTTGAGGGAACTTTGGTAGGTTTAATAATTGTTCCTTTTGAAGGTGTTGTAAATAGGTTATTTACAAAATGGATCGGTCTGGAGATGGAGAACAAGTTATAATGGAAAAGGTCTTCAATTGTTCGACTGTACCGACCCGTGAACTTTTGTTTGGATTTTTCACTTAAGAATTATTCACAGGTCACACTTCTAGGCTCAAGCAACATAAGCTCAGTTGGAATTTGCTTAAGATGGTCCTGATTTCATCAACAATTGGTATTAAGTATTTTGAACTGAATACTGCATCTTTTTAACTTCATTGTCCTTTATTTAGTTGTGCTAAAATGTCATTAACTTCATTTTTTTATTGCTTCTTTTATAGTGTTTTTTGTGTTGCTACTGACATTCAGGCATTCACCTCTGAGTTGGAAAATAAGTCGTCAACCAAATGTCGAGGAAAGGCTGAAACTGACTTTACTCGGGAAAGGTTTGATGCTGCTATACCTTGCAAGGTTCTAGGTCTTTTCTGCAGCAAGCATTCTGCAGCAATTAGAAGCAGTTGTTGTAATGCCAAACTACAGAAGGTTGTTCCCAACTAGTCAGACGTTGTTTTCTATTTTGGAGAATGGTTATTGTGCAGAATCAGCAAAGCGTCTAGCTTTTGGGTGAGTTCTACATATTGGTGTTTTCCATTTTTCTTGGTAGCCTAGAATTTCTAGCTGAACTGGCCTCATCAAAATGTTTACCAAATTCGTGATAACAATTTTATCGGCAAACCTTGTGATAGAGAGAGGTTGAAACTTGAGAGTATAATCTTCCCATACTTCCAAGGAAATATTTCTGATACTATTATAGTCTTACTTGCTAATTGATTGTATATTATGTATTGATTGGATTTGCCAGTTTCATTGAAGTTCTAGTTATAAAGAACCAAAAACAAAATTGCACAAGTTTTCAAAACATTGGAATGTCTAGAACATGGTTATGTGTGTCCAGAATGGCTATGAAATTTTACTCAAATTTGCAGGAAATAGCAGGTTGGTAGCATCTCTAATCTATACAAAAAATAAAAAAGTATTATAAAATCAAAAAATAGTGAAAATTGAGGAAAGTGCCTCTATTGGAGATATCTAATACTCTTTAAAACATGTGTGACCATTGATACCTTCTAATATTAAAAAAGTCCTAATATCAATATGCATGAAACTACTATTAATTATTAACATGGAATTGTATATATGCTATTAAATTTTAATATTATAACATAGAATTCGACCAAAAATTATAACTTCATTTTTTTAGAGTTTTCCTGTACTTGTAATCACCGTCAATATTATTTATTAATAATTATAAAAAGGTTTGAAAATTGACCAGATCGAGAATGAATGGCCTAATTTTACTTAGTACTTGGACAAATCTCAAAACCACCCTAGACTCGTTGATCTAGATTGACAAGAAATAAAAAATAGAGGATGAATAACAAAGGTATTCATTAGACTTGGGACATGACAGCCATTAAACTGAAGGACTTCATAAAAATCTGGAAAATAAAACAACAAACATTAAACCTGTAAATCAATTAGGACTCTATGAGTGGAACCCAGTCAAATACACATATTTGTAAGTGTACATCCATGTTAGTTGGTAGTTTGTGGTCCAATTAGGTTGATGTTGTATAAAAATGCACAAAAACAGGGGTATTTTGGGCTCCAAATAGCCAAGAACCCACATAATGTTATGACATTGATAATGGGAGAGGCATGCTCCTGCAAAGCTCCCAAAGTTCCAGGAAGTGTTGCCCTTTCTTTTGGAATGTTTCATAAAATCATTGAGTTGTTCTTTATCTTGTAACACGAAAGCTCTAAAGATTGTGTGAATGCGAATTGCATTTGTTTTGAATCCAGCTCCTAAGAATCTGGCAATGAAAAGAAAATGAAGAACACAAGCAGTAGGGATGCTGAAGAAAATCTGAAATGCTAACTAATTTCAAGTTTGCAACACATATGCCATCATATCTACAAGATTATTCTCTTTCTAGGCTTGCCTTTCACTTTAGGTATCACATTGTATCATGAGAAATTTTTCGTTTGCATCCTATTTTGAAAGAAACTCCATGGAGTACTTGAGCCTTGCATTTGTCTAATTGCTTGAAAAGCCCAAAAGTAGAGCTGTTACAAGTATCTTGCAAATTATTTGAGCATCTTTGCAGTCAAGATATAACTTAGGAAATTAGTTGAGCAAACATGGTGCATGCAATGTTGAAATCTTGATAAAAGACATGCACACATTTTGTAGGAACTATAATTATTAGGCATAATAAGATCCATATAGGAAAGCTGGGTAAGGGCACATTCTCTAAATAAAACCAAACATAAGATTAAAGTATATTTGATAAGTTTTTTTTGGAAAGAACACTTCTTATATTACACAAAATATATGCAAAAGGAGGACAATATGTATAAGAGCAGGGACAAATAAATTAAATCCAAATATGTAAAAGAGCAGGGGATTAAAATGATTATGTACTGCTTATATTAGACTTTGCTTATATTGAACACTATATTAGAGATCTAGCTGTTGAGAGTGCTGTGTGGGGCACAAGGGTTGAATGTTTAGATATCACTGGGGTTTCAGAGTTGAGGGACGAGTCACATATATCCAAATACATTCTCAGATCAAAAGGTGGTTCTCAGGATTGTCTGCATTGGTGTCTTCCAGGAGTGCCTGATACATGGAATGAACTCCTCTTTGCTCAACTGTTGTTTCCACAACCAAAGAATCCAGTAGCACAAACATGATGCGGAGACACTGTGTTACTTTTTATTGGCCATTGCACAGGACTCCACTGATGGTTTATGGAAGGCAGTTAATAACTGGTTCCAACATGAACAGATCATGAATTGGAGGTTAATTGTAATAGAGCTTAGTATGTAAATTCACATTTCTTTGTGTCCTATTGTCTATTTGGCTATAGCCTATCATTCTTTCATTCCCAGAAGAAAGCATGACAAGGACTAGCAGCAGATATCTTGTTGCAATTGCCATGCTTTTCAAAGATTTTCCACCAAAACAGTTGGAAAATGCATCCTTGTAAGTTTCCTACTAGAAGAAAAGGCAAGTTATTCATTGTGGCATATTGAGTCACTATTTTGTTTAATTATCATTGTTGATCCTGCTGAAAAGTGGTTCCAGAGTCATTTTTCCTAGTTTTTATTATTAATGTGATTCAGTATGCTGCCGCAGTCAGGCCCGTACTTTTCTCCTGTAAAATTGGATTCATGTACTTTTTGCCAGTCCCATTGGCCATTTTCTATCAGTGGATATCTAAATATTAAATTTAAATAAAAATACATGGATTTCAAATCGTCTTTTATGATTGAAATTAAAGTGGGTATAAAGTGGGTATGCTGTCTCCCATTATAGTGCCCTGATTTAGACCAATTGTGTGCTAGTAGGTTATTTTGAATCTTGGAAAATGCTTCATTTTATCATGTTCCTTTCATTTACCTGTCTTTGATTGCATATAGGTCATTTGCCAATTTAATTGTGTGCTGTGCACATAGGTCCTATTGAAGACCTTTATGCATGATTTTCCTATTTTGGATAGGTCGGTATTAAACACTACTGCTGTCAACAGAAATAAGTAAACTTGCTTCCCCACAAAAACCTAAATTCTCAGTATCATTATAGATCTGGTGGCTGCTAACTGAAAGTGTTAAATTCCCTCTGAAATTGGCTGCTAACTCAACACTAACTAAAGTTTTAAGTGCTCAGAACCTAAAACTAGAACTTAAACTCAACTTCTGCATGGTTTGTTTAAAGATGGGTAAAAGACAAGGTTTATGTTTTGACTGCGCTCCTTTTGAATGCTACACTAGCCAATGTGCCCCCTTCTTTTGCAATATACTCTAGAGTCTATCCATATATAAGAAGTGTTCTGCACATGTTGTTTATGAACACCATATCAAGTGCTTCTATCCTTTGCATGTACATCGACCTTGAAACCCTGTGCACCTTTGCTGCTGTGACTCAGGCCCAGGCAAGGAATATATTCATAGAAATTAACTTAATGCAACATGCCTTCTCTCTCGTAATATTGACAACAAATTCCTCAGCACTTCTCACCTATCTTCACAGCTTCGAAACACAGGAAGAAACACTAGTTTTAGCTGGTTTGTTCACTAAAATTTTGACTGCATATTATTCACAGGACAGAACATTACAGCCCATGTGTTGAGTGTTATTGTTTCTCCTTGAAAAAGTAATAATTCCATTATTTACTGACGCAAAGTATGTTAGCTTCCCTATGATTTGGATCTCCTACTCATTGTAGCTAAGAAGTGCATTTCTGTGCTTGAAAAACATTTTTCTACTGTGACAAGTTTGTCAATCTCTGAAAATGGCTAGAATCTGCTCAGTGCTGGTAGAGATAAGGTACTGTCTAATGGTAATTCTGGCAGGTTATAAGTTTTTTATTTAGTTTATATGCAAACTAATAAATCAATTGGCCATTTCAATTTCATTAGTTATTGGAGAGATAGGCATGCAGAGTGGTTTTGGGTTGTCTGTGATGTCTATATGCAAAGCTGCTATATTTATTTATAGAGATTTCTTCATTTTACAAAGTACCATGCATTGCAGACAAAAATATAGCATTCGACTATGGCTTGGACATGATCTTTTAGAAAAAAAAATTGTATAATGGTACAGTGGTTAATAGGCACTTCAAACTTGTCCTTGTCCCTGAACTGGTGATTTGAAGGGTGTTTTGCTGAGATTGCATTCTTGATCAAAATGTTTTGCTGAGATTTCTTTTGTTTTCAATTGAAAATGTCTATAATTTGGTTGATTGTACTAGTCATAAACATAATCTATGCTGGTGTGTTGTCTGTATTGCTCCTTGTTAAATGCCAGCATGCTGATATGCCTGTCTTTTTAGTTCATCTTATATTTTAACAATCTTGTATTGACTTTTGTCATTGTATACATATTTTAGGTTGTAAATATATGGGACCTGTGTGATTATCACTTCCGGGAAACAATACCAATGTATGAACCAGTAGAAGCTGTGTGTGTTCTCCCAAGTGGTTCTAGGCTAGTGTCTGTTATGAAGCAAAGCCAAACATTGTCTGAGAATCAAAAGAAAAGCGGTGCAGCCCCAGTGTATTTTTTGACTGTAGGGGAACGTGGCATTGTTCGTATATGGTATTCAGAAGGGTAAGCTGGTTAGCCACATCTACCAATTTTAGTTACTGACTGCAGTATGATTTTATGGAAGTGAAAATTTGAGATCATTGTTTATGCTATTCTGTCTTGAAGAATGGTATTTTGAGTTTAACATCATCTCCAAAGCATTTGCTTATACATGTAAATGGTCTCAATTCTCCTTGCATTGTTTGCAACACTCTGTGCTTATATGAACAGAAGTCCTTGGATGCAATCATTAGCTCTGACAAAAATGACATGAAGGGAGGCTTTGTATCTGCTGTCCTACTACCCCTTGCTCAAGGAGTGTTGTGTGTTACTGCTGATCAGCGCTTTCTCTTTTATGACCTGGGTGAGAATGATGAAGGAAAATATGATTTAAATATTAGAAAGAGGCTTATAGGTTACAATGAGGAGATCGTGGATTTAAAATTTCTTGGGGAAGAGAAGAAATTTCTTGTAGTTGCAACAAATCTGGAGCAAGTGTGACTTTTTAATAAAAGAGTTTTGGATTCCTCTTCAAGTTTTAGCAATGCAAAATTTGTTTTCTCTTGGTGTTTTAATTTGTTGTCTATTTTGTTATAGGCAAGGGTCCATGTAACTGTTTTGTCTTGGGCATGTATGGTTTCTTGTAAAGTTTATACATAGAATCCAAGATTTTGAAATTAGTCTTATGTGGAATGTTAGTACAATGTTTACTGGAGCTGTTAGAAGTACACATTTCACCAGTGCTTACTATTATGTAGCTCATGAATTCTATGTTGGTGCTATATATATTTGGATGTGTGCATCTGAAATGTCTTTATAATGGTTTTGTAAAATTTTACAATGATTGGAAAGCATGCTAAACTGCAGTAGGAAATATTTATTTTTCATGTCTGGGAAATCCTCTCAACTGTGATTTCATGCTGCAATATTGGGATTGTCTCTGCAGGTTCGCATGTATGACCTTGCATCCATGACATGTGTCTATGAGTTGCTAGGACACACAGACATAGTTCTTTGTCTTGATACTGTTGTTTTTTCTGGACATATTCTCCTAGATTCCGGGTCCAAAGATTCACACGGTGAGTATTTCACAGTTGGAACATATTTTTTTTAATTGCGTTTGCTTGAATATCTTTATTAGTAGGTTATTGATTATCAACTTGTTTAAAATCACTGATCAACTAAATATAGCTGATTTGTAAATGCATTCTTTATTGCTGATTCATTATGTCGTTGATTACTTTCTAATTTCATGTAATTAGTCTTCACTGTGTGGTATTGGAATTGTTAACATTATGTGGAAGATCTTTGTTTCTTTCCAATGTTAAAGGTAAATAATACTGATTCCATAGTAATTGCATAAATTGGTATTCAAGTTTTGTAACAATCCTACTAAATTTCTTGTTAATCCACCTTTGTAAACCTACTGGAAGATGGTAATTGTACTCCCTATTATGACTCCTAAGCTTTTGCATAGTTCTTATTGTAACTTGTTGTTCTCAGAATTGGTTAAGTAAGTGGATAAGTCTTGCTGAGTTGCTCTTGCATCGTCAAACTCGAGGCTAGGATTTCTTTTCTTTTGCAATTATTGACAGTAAATTGCTTTCATGGATGCGAAGTCATTTTTTGTGGATTCAATTTTTATCCTTTTTAATCACATACTGAAAGATGCTTTGTGCTTTTGTTGCAGGTAATAATTTGGGATACAAAGAGAAAATCCTGCTTATGTGTGGCAGTAGGGAACATGGGTGCTGTAGGAGATGTTTCCTTCTCAAAGAAAGCTAAGAACTTCTTTGTGAGTAGGAGCAGGTTAGTAGACATTGCCCATGCCTAATCTGGTTTATCACGGTGTGAAAGATTTTCCACCCACGTGTTTTGAGTGACACTTGCTCATCATTAGGCTGAAATAGAGAAAGTGAAAGCACATTGAATCAGTGTTACTATGCATATTCCATTAGCCATCTGTATCCAGGTCTTGCTTGGACATGATTTGGAGATTCATGGCACTTTTCACTATATAAGGATAAACTCTTATGATTATCCTTTACTTGACACCTTCACAAAGTTGAATCCAAGACAGATGCAAGATGAATCTGCTATCAAGTTACAGGATCAACCACCCAAAAAACATGTTAAAAAGGACAACAAATCAACAAGGAAAATTTGTTAAAAAGAGAAATTTGAAAAGTTGCAAATAATCACAAATCTTTTTGGTTACTACATTCCCCATTAGGAACATCAAGGAAATTTTTAGGGATATAAGCTAAGGTCTGTATTTGCATGTTATTTGTGTTGAGTGAACTTTGTAAGCTCATATTTGCATGTTATTTGTGTTGAGTGAACTTTGTAAGCTCGTAGTATTTTGATTTCATATATACAAAAATATAGCAAGTATCGATACATTTTCTAAATGGTGGTTTCTTTGTATATCTTCAGTGATCACACAATCAAAGTATGGAGTTTTGCTGGTGTACTAGGTTCTGGTATTATTAGTAAGTCAAACAAGCTATCATCACAGGCTACGGTTGCAGCTCATGATAAGGACATCAATTCTGTGGCTGTTGCTTCAAATGACAGCCTTATCTGTACTGGTTCTTAGGTGTGTTAGATTATGAATTTATTCTTATATCTGCAAGGACTTCTAACGGAAGATGACTTCCATTGCAACATATTTAGTTTTTTGCCCAAGTCTTATGCCATGTTTTTAATCAGGATTGAACAACTCGTGTATGGAGATTACCAGATTTGGTACCAGTACTAGTGCTAAGAGGCCACAAAAGAGGGGTTTGGTGTGTAGAATTTTCACTTGTAAATCAATGTGTGATGACAGCATCTGGTGACAAGACAATCAAAATATGGGCCTTATCAGATGGTTCTTTCCTGAAGACTTTTGAAGGTCGTACTGCAAGTGTACTACGAGCTTCCTTCCTCACTCGTGGAACACAATTCATTTCTTCTGGTATAACCTCTTGCCTGGAATCTTTAGTTCTAATTTAGTTTCTTATTGTTATCCTTATAATTACACTTTTCAAAGTGATGATGGAATTATTTTTCTGCTGTTTGGGGCCTCTTTTGTTTCACAGACGTAGATGGTTTGTTGAAATTGTGGACAATCAAGTCAAATGAATGTATTGCAACATTTGATCAGCATGAGGATAAGGTGACTTTCAGCTTCCCTGAGTTTCAAACTCACATATTTACTTCTACAGGACATCATAGTTGCATGTGTAATTATATTCTGCCTCAGGCCCTACCTACACCCTATGCATCCCTATCCAAATGAGCTCCTTCTTTACAAAGGAAAATCACTGTGCCCTGTAGCTAAGTTGCTAGTGTACATGGGTATGGGTATGGCACTTTTGA
>LPNX010977832.1:0-30947 GCA_001517045.1 Pseudotsuga menziesii
ATTTGATGAAAATCTCTTGGCCTGCAAGCCTAACTTGGCGGGTGTGCCATCTTTGGCCTGTGAGCCTGATTCGGCGATTGTGCCTTCTTCTTCTTCTTCCAGCTTTTTTGACAGGTTTCCAACTCCATTTTCTGATGATGACAGTGAGGATGAAAATCTACCTCCGCCTGCTCATGTTCCTCCAATTGCACCAGCACCAATACTTCCTCGATGGGTCCGTTCAACATGTGAAGCAGCTGGTGATCTTGTCGGTGATCCTAGAGATCAACATCGAACACATTCTCAGTTTCAGCGAGCCTCTTCTCTTTTGGCTCAAGTTTCCAAGAATCATGATCCAGAAACTTTTGTAGAAGCTTTAGGAAATCCAGATTGGGATGTAGCTATGGATGAAGAATATCGTTCCTTAATGGTGAACGATACTTGGGATCTTGTTCCTCTTCCAAAAGGAAGAAAACTTGTCAGATGTAAATGGGTCTACCGAACTAAGTATGCATCAGATGGAAGTGTTGAAAGACTTAAGGCAAGGTTAGTTGCCAAAGGTTTTTCCCAAGTTGAAAGGATTGACTACAATGAAACCTTTGCCCCTGTAGCAAAAATGAACTCCATCCGCCTTGTTCTTTCCCTTGCAGCCTTACATAACTAGGAAGTCCATCAAATGGATGTCAAGTCTGCCTTCTTACATGGTGATTTACATGAGAAAATTTACATGGAACAACCTCCTGGATATATTCAGAATAACTCTAGCCTTCTCTGTCTCCTTAAGAAATCCTTATATGGCCTTAAGCAAGCTCCTAGAGCTTGGTATGCCAAAATGGATAGCTTTCTCCTTGACACTGGTTTTTCTAGATGCCATTCTGACCCTAATGTCTATACCAAGAAAGCAGGAAACCATCTCATCATACTTGTTCTTTATGTTGATGATCTTATCCTTACTGGTAGTGACCCTAACCTTATAACCCATGTGAAATCTAGTCTTAAGCAAAATTTTGAAATGTCAAACTTAGGACATTTTCATTATTTTTTTGGTCTCCAAGTCTTGCAAACCAAAGAAGGAATCTTTCTTTCCTAGTCTAAGTATGCTTGTGACCTTCTTCGTCGCTTCCACATGGAAGATTGTAAACCGGCCCCTTCTCCCTTCCAGTCTGGAGTCAAGCTTTATACCACTTGTACTTCCCCTAAAGTAGATGCCACTTTGTATCATCACCTTGTTCGTCGTGTTGCCCGTTATATGCAAACTCCTCATGAAAGTCACTAGAAAGCAGCAAAAAGAATACTTCGATATATTCAAGGTACAATTCAGTTTGGGATTCATTACAGTACAGGGGGGAAACCTTTGTTGGTTGGTTTCACTAATTTAGATTGGGTCGGCGATCCTGATGATCGGAAGTCTACTGCAGGTTATGTTTTCAGTCTGGGATCTGGACCTGTCACTTGGGCTTGTAAGAAACAACAAGCTCTTGCTCTTTCTTCAGCAGAAGCAGAATATCAAGCCGCAGTTAATGCCAGTCAGGAAGCTTTATGGCTTCGACAGATCCTTTCAGAGTTTGGATTCGAGCAGCAGCAGCCTACTCCACTTTGGTGCGACAATCAAAGTGCCATCAAGCTTGCCAAAGATCCAGTTCTACATCAGCGCAGCAAACACATTGAGCTACACATGCACTTCATCAGAAATCTTGTTCATGATCGTGTTATTGAAGTGCTCTATTGTCCTACATATGATCAAGTTGTAGACATCTTCACCAAGTCTCTTACAGAAGTGAAGTTTTCTAAACTTCAGTCTATGTTAGGAGTTCAGGAATGTGTCCTTAAGGGGGAATAGGCTCTAATGCCTCCTTCCTTCTCCTAATAGTGTCAATTTTGTAAATCCTTCAATCCTATCCCAAGTTGTTCTTAAGGGGGGATGTTAGGATATTTAGACACTTAGGAGTTAGTTAAGATCAACTTGTGTAATATATCCGTTAGATAAAAGTGTGTTTCTTTAGTATGCATTAGTATGCATTTGTAAATATTCTAATCCGACGGTCACGATATGTTCTAGACATAGAGTGATCCGACGGTTCAACTTCTCTTAGATCATACCTACCATTGATTCGTGGCTTAACACCCGATTGGTCTATGATCTCTATTTAAAGAGAATAGAGGGTCCTTGGCTAGTTGATCGATTATGAGAAGCTCATGTAACTTTCTTTCTTTTGCATAATAAATTGCTCCAAGTAGCTATTTGGCTAGGGCCGTGGACTGTTTCCCTCTCAAGGGTTTTAACCATGTGACAAACATTGGTGTATTGATATGTGATCTGTTTGTGTGAAGTGGTTGTTCTTGGTGTTCGGTCCTTTGGGAGTACCCTGTGTACCCTAACACTAAATTGTTTGTGATGAAGGATTTGGGTGTTCCAGAGAAAATCCTTGGTAGGAGAATAAAAAGAGATAGGAAAAATTGCAAATTGGAATTGTCTCAAGGTGAGTACATAGAAAAGGTGTTGCAGATGTTTAGAATGTAGAATGCAAAACCAATTAGTGCACCTTTGGCCATCCATTTCAAACTAAGTAAGGAGATGTGTCCCAAGATACAAGGGCAAGATAAAATACATGTCCAAGGTTCCCTATTCATCAATAGTTGGTAGTTTGATGTATGCTATGGTATGCATAAGACCATATATTGCACATGAGGTGGGAGTTGTGAGAAATTCAATGAACAATCTAGGTAAAGATCATTGGGAAGAAGTACAATGGATTCTCACGTATTTGAGAGGTACCACTTCTCATGCATTATGTTTTGAAGGTTTAGACATTATTCTATAGGGATATGTTGATGTAGATGTGGAAGATGATAAAGACAATAGGAGGAGCACCACAAGGAATGTATTTATTCTGGGTTGAAAAACAGTAAGTTGGTTTTTGAAACTACAAAAGGTTGTTTCATTTTCAACAACGAAAGTAGAGTATGTTTCATCTATAGGTTCTAGTAAAGATATTATTTGGTTGCAGAGGTTCATGGAGGAATTGGGTAAGAAGCAGGAGAATAACAAGTTTTGCAGTGATAGCTAGAGTGCCATTCATCTTGTAAATAATTGAGCATTTCGTTAAAATACTAAACATATACAACTCAAGTACCATTTCATAAGATCTGTTATGGAAGATGAACTCTACTCCAATCCCTTTTATGGGATACTCGTAGACATCTCCAAGTTTCACCATATGAGGTGACTCTTGTTCTGACAAGTTGATAAGGGAATATTTGAATGTTTTCATATGATTGGAAGCTCCACTATCCACAAGCCAATCATTTCTTCCATGAGTGACGATACATGTGAGAGATGAAACCAAAACATATTTTTCATCACTTAAATCTGAGTCATCTCTTATTCTTTTACTTGGTGGATCATCATATTCAACAACATAATCATGGTTCCTCTTCTTCATGTTTTTTCTTGTGTTTCTCTTGTTTTGGGGGAAATATATTGCAAAGTGACCTTTCTCATCACATTTGTAACATCTAGAATTAGAATAGTCCCTTTGAGGTCTATGATTCTTTTGGAATATTTTAGGCTTATTGCGAGGGTGATCCTCCTTCTTGCTTCTATCCTTATTTGCATGAGTTTTTAATGCTTGATTGTCATCTCCTCCTATCTTCTCTTCTATTGACACAAATTAAGCTTCTTCTTGGGTGCATTCCTCCCACAATCAGTTGAAATTGATGAGATTCTTCATGGAGCATATCCCTTGGATGAATGAGTCCCATGATCTTAGGATACCATTCAAGGTAGTCATCACTATCTCTCCTTCTTCATCCTTTTATTCAATTTCCTTAAGTTGTTCCTTGATTTGAGAGACCCTTGTGAAATAAGACTACATAGTTTCAGAGCTTCAGAGCTTCACATTTTGGGTTGATTTCTCAAGGTCATTTTATGGTTGATGTTATTTCCTTTAAATAGTTTGATTGAAACATCAAACATATTTTTGGGAGCCTTCAAGGATCAAACATGAGATATTAGGTGATCTTTCATAGAATTAACAATAATACTCTTGGCTCTAATCATGTTCTTCTTATGATATGCTTTGAATTATTCTCCCTTTGGTTCTAAAAACTCCTCGTTGACATACTTTTCCAAGTCATTTTCTTCTAGGATAGGAAGAATTTTATACTTCCATCCTCGGAAGTTGTCAGCTCCTTTATGCTTATCCTCAATCTTGGTGTGATTCATCATTTTTACTATTTGATATGAGAACCTCAACCTGAAATAAGAAATAAATAGATGTTATAAATTTGAGATGCCCAAATTACTTCTTGAACTTGTTGACCTAAGGTTTTGTTGATTGCATGGGCAGACCCGGGTTTACTATAATTAATCAACAACACCCCAAACTCACTGGCCCTTTCGGAAACAGACCGCAAAGCGATCCGAAGTCTCACCCGAAGTGAATCTAATGGGTAGGCCAAGACTCAAGTGTCTTGGACCAGGTTCTGCACATCCTACCTCTTATTCCTTACTCCTGTGCGCCACTAGGTCGACTAGCTCTGCGCATCGCACGTCCCCTTCTACTCGCATCACTTTCACCCGTGCGATGCTCAACCCTGCACCAGTCGCTCGATTTCCTCTCACGTCGCACAACTTCCACTTACTCGGAGCATTCCAATCCTTACCGCATCTCTGCGCACCACGGAGCACCCATCCTCTCCTCAATGCTAAGCCCTCAGCTCGCAGTATCTCACATCGCAGCTCCTCTGCCGATGCGATATCGCCTCTCTACGATATCTTACCACTGCGACTTTATGCTCTTAACGTTGATTGCGCCGATGTGCGACACTCTACTTCTCAGAAGTCTATTGTGAGTAACTGGTAATTAGTGACAGACGTGAAAGAGTCCTTAAACAACCTACTGCAATACTTCGACTTATCCTTAGCCTTTTGCAATATTATGAACGAAACAATACATACATTCGTCTACTGCCACTATCATTACATGCATAATAACTAGTAACAATAAGCAAATACAATCACATCCATTCAACACATAACATGCAGATTTAACGTGGTTCACCCCCGGGATGGGAGCTACGTCCACCAAACTGTGCTTCTATTATATATCTTGAGGGAAGTTAGCACAGTTTGTTGCACTACAGTTGCAGCGCAAAGTTTCTCCTAGATCTCTGATCTTCTCTCTATATCCCTTCCCTCTCTGCTCTCTCTGCAAATGATTACATACAGACTCAAATGACTCACATACGACTATGTGTCTGGATCGTTACAACGCAATCTGTCTGACTGATTCCTGAATCTACAAGACTATCAACTGATCGACTATCTACTAATTGATTAGCTCCCCAACCAACCCTTTACAATACAAAAATGTAAGCTTTTATAGGCAGCCCGAAGGTCATGCCATTACAACACTGTGGGCCTGTCCCAACAGTAAACCCATACCCTTAATAGTGACAGTCGGTCCTCTCTGTCCTTGAGGTAGCCGCTTCCCGTCACACTACAACTCTTTGCAGTATTCCATGCTTCCCGGCACTGACCATGGGTACTATGCACCGCTTCTCTTTCTGTCCTTCGCCTTCAATGCTTGAGCCTCGTTGCTCCTTCTTCTTTATGAGGGTTGCTGAGCCCTCCTATCTTCCGCCGCTGCCTTCAATGCAGTGGTTGAGCTTTCTTCTCTCGGCCGCTCTGGTACCGTTGCCTCCTTGACTCTTCTATCCCAAAAGTCATAGTTTTCGGCTCTGCTCTCCAGCTGGAAACGTGCTACACCGTCGTAGCTCTGCCCTGTCCTTTTTCCTCCAAAACTTCTCTCCTTCCGCCAAAATTAGCAGCTTCTTCTATAGCTGCGGGATCCTGCTCCAACAGGTTTGATAGAGAAAACCTAATTTTTAAACTGAGAATCTTGAACTTATGCTTGGATAGAAAGATATGCCTCCTCAAGGCGGGTTGTCCAATGGTGTCCTTTTCCAAAATATTTGGATGGAAGTTCCAAAAAACTAATTCCTTGGTTTCTCCTAACAATGATTAGGTCAAAAATCAAACTTATCCAATTTGGAATCTGCTTCCACGAAAAGATGCACCTCCTTGAGGCGATTTGACTTGTCCCTCTTTTCTAGATGATGTGTTGAGAAAAATGTTAGAACTTGCAAGCCCTAGTTTTGAAACTGCATAATGCCTTATTTCACGCTAGATATGATACCATGTTAGAGTTTGCAATTTAATTCAAATATGTCATATCTTTAATCTAATGCGATATGATCAAGAAACATAGACAATCACACTGATGAAGTAGAGACACAAATATTTTTCCAGGGAAACCCTTTCTCAAGAAAAAACCAACAAATGCTTTTGTATATATTCATCACTAAGTACAATGTGAAACAATTCAGATATAAAACCAAGAAATGAGATATCCTTCGCAACTTATTCTTCTTCTCAACCACAGAGAACTTGTCTTCCTTCACTTTGGAGTAAACTTACTTGAGTAAATTGTATATCCAACTAAGAAGTGCACCTCTCATATTTATACTTCTCAAGTGCCTGAAATTCTTACCAAGTAGGGACGAATTCTTGGACTCACTAGGCCAACCTATCCTAGGGAGACTAAAAAATACAGTTAATGACAACTCTTTTGGGGACTATTGCCTCGACTTACAATTAGGGTTTACATTGATTCTTTTAATGAAATTTTACATGACCAAATACATTAATGATGGCATATCCCAAAGGAGTAATAACAAAGGTACAATAATACTATAATAATACTACAACAACTAAACAACAAGAATATCGTCTGAAGTTACATTTTCAAAAACATCAATAATCCCTCTTTTTTATTTGAATATGCACCCTTAAAGCATATTCTATGTTCTATAGTTCACCAAGGCCATACAAAGAAATGGAAATGGACTTACATATTCAATATTATAAATTCTTTGGAGTTTCTCATTCCCATAGAAAGAATCATTAACTTTCTCTCCTGTGGATGGCCAAGGAATAAAAGTGTATCCAACTTCTATTCTAGACTTGCTTGTTACTTAATTTTCATGTCTCTCCATTGTCTCACCAAACCCCACATAACAACAACTGAATAATATCAACAATAAAGGTAAACATCATAAACCTAATCCAAGTAGGATAAGCAATCTCGGTGGACTCTAAAGTATTATTTCTCTAATCATATACAACAACCTTCTTTTTACTTTCCAATTTCCTTATCATTGATCTTTCAAACTTGAAATTTGGAGAGATTTTGCATCGCCACAAATTTCTTAACATTGATTTGAATTCTTAATTGAAGATTCTTCCATTGCATATGCGTCAACAATAGTTACATCTAGTTAAACATATTAAAAAGAATGTAAGAATTAAAAGACAATAGGAAAAATTATTTGGGAGTTAATTTCCCAAAAAAATATTAGTACAATTTAAATACCATTTTGTTGACAAAGGAATCCATAATATGCATTTATGAACTTGTCCTACTAAATTGTCTCGACGATTGAGACAATCATTCTCTTATTAGAGCAGATCAGTGAACAAATAGATCTTCATCCAACATATAATGAAAGAAAAAATGTGCCAACAGGTGAAGCAAACTTTGTCTGTAATGTGATCCTAGAACGCTGAAATCCATTCCTTCGCAAAAACATAATTTCGAGGATCCGATTTCGAGCCCTTCAAAGGTAAAATTTCAATAATCAGATCATTATCATCCTTCCAATCCATACCCATCTTTGAAATGGATACCTTGTATCCTATGTGTCCAATTATCCAACAATGTATAGAAGAGAACCCCCTGTAACAACCTTCTTAGTAATTTGTAAAAACACCATGGAATGGTTACTCTTTGTGAGTCCTTTTCGATTTCTTGGAGAATTGAGTGAATTCTATACTAATTAAATATGGCATGCTGACGTTAACTAAAAATATTAGGGTTCATTTTCCAACATTCGAATCAAGATAAAGAAACAAATAAAAAAATTACTTTCCATCCACTCGTGAAGATAGTTACTTGTATCAACAACAACAAGGTCACAACATAGTCTAGGATGAAGAAATATGATGTCATTCAATGTTCTGGATAAATAAAATGGAAAAAAACATCAAAAATCAAAGAGAAACATATATTGGGTAGATCCATATACCACAATTTTCTCCCTTTCCTAAATATAAAGATCCAAAGTATTTTAGCAGTCATAGGAATTTTATGCTCATATTCATCTCATCTTCCTCTTCCTTTTTGTGTTTCCCCTAAGGTTTTGTTGACTTCTTTGGACATAAAATACATTGCAGATGCTGGAAATGATTTGGGGCAATTTTCTAGAACTCAACTACATCTATGTCAGTTACATTATGAGAAGTATACGACTCTTTATCGACTTATCTATAATAATCACAAATTATATTTTTTGAAGCCCTTTCATCTTTAATGCACCTACAATACTGTTCCAATGTTTCAGCTTGAGAAGAATGATCAACAGTCGTGGACAATGAAACATATCCTTCCAGTATTTTATCTACTAATTTATGTAATTGTCTTTAATCTAGGTCTCGTAATGGTCTAAAAATATTTAAAGTGTATTGCTTTATTTTATTATGTACAAAATAATATTGCATAATACTCTTAGGTGAACATGCCAAACAACCATTTTTATAAATCTCGAAAATATTCCACCATTTGTTCCACAAAATCGTCAGATATCTAGACAAGAGTAATCTTGTCTTTACGAATTTCCTTCCTTCAAACTTCAAAAATATCAACGCATTCATTCATGAAAATCTGCATCTAAATAGAGAATCATATTTTGAAAATTTGGAATTTGACCAATATAGTTAATAAAAAATATTGATTTAAACTGGTAAACAAAATAATTTATATCTTCCACTAAGATGAGGGAGTGCGTCTCTTCCAAGGGTGAGATGGTTTGTTACTATAAATCCATTTCTCCCTTGCTTTCATAAATTTATTAATGAATGGAGCGTCAACAATTTCCACGCTTGAAGCAAAAAGTTGTCTAGCCAATTTTGAAATTATGGTCGTTGGAGCATCTCTATGCAGCAAATGAGCCTTATGAAAATAATACCTGGGATGAAGTGATAGATATTTGGTATTTTCAAGTATTTCCTATTGTGTCGATATTGAATGTTGACCATCTATAATATAAAAATTCATGGTAGGCATATGAACTTCATCTTCATTTGTAACATAACAAGGATATCCACTTTCATTGTCGAAGGACCTTAAGATAGCCTCCCTGAGTGTAGTTGTGAACATTGTGACTAGTGATAAAAATGACGGTAATTTTTTCATGAATAACATTGGATGGTTTGGAATTCCTATATGTATTTATAATGGTTATGTAGTAGTCATGATATAGCAGTTATTTACGCTCTTGTATTTCATTTTGGGTATGCTTCGCTGAGATAAGATTAAATTGTTTTAGAAAGGACTAAAATAGAAATACAACTATGTAGAAGAGTATTCTATCACTATTTGTAGCATGTTAAGAGATTTAATCTACTTAGTATTTAAGAAATCTAACCAAAAATAGTTGGTTGGTTCTAGATACGTTAATATCGAACAGATCCTAATGGGTTATCTCAAGTGGTTGAGAGTTGTGAGTTGTAAGAATAAGGTATTGGGGTGAATTCCTTGGGTGGCTATGCATAGATATATAAAGGAATCACTTGTTTTCCCCACTTAGTTAGGATCTGTAATCCGATCCGACGGGGTGAGTCCCCTTCGAGTGGACCCCTAAGAATTCTTCCCATGGACGTAGAAATTCCTTTGGGGTTGTGAACCACATTGAAAAAATGTTAATATTGGATATATGTTTACATTAAACATTTGATATTATAGCCTTGCATCCCAAGTGTTCACATTAGTGTGATAAGAATTATATGTTTGCATTGCTTGTGGAATCATTTACAAGTATTAAGTTAACCTCGTGAAAAATCACATTAAATCTGATTGATATATGCATCAACAGGGTGCTTTGCAGATAATTATCCAGCTTCTCATATAACAACAAAGGAAAACATGTATGGACAAGTGGAACTACCTGCATGGCTTCAAAAAAATTATGCATGGGAAAAATGACTATGGGTAATAAGGGATGCTATGTCTCCTTTTTATAAGAAGGGAATCTGTGATGGGGAGGCCTTACGCATGGTAAGAATCGGATATGAAATGATACATCAGAGTGCAAGTATGGGATAGGGATATTCATGATGGCCCTCACACAAGATTGAGATTACAGTTTAGGGAATCAAATATGCAAGAAGTGGATAATGATGAAGGATCCATCATGTGGATGGGACAACTAGGTTGTCATATACATGGGATGGTTGATCATTCCAAGATGTCAAATGGATTGAATGGGAATGTATACGACTTAAAACGACTGATATAATTGATGCACTTATTGAATCTAGATGTTTCATATAATTTTATTGATGTGTTTCTATTTTTTGGAATTCATGTATTTTTATTTTCATGTTTCTAATTTTTTTATTCAATGTGTTATTTTTTATTTTTTAGTTTTAGAATCCATGTGTTTTTAATTTTAGAAACCATGTGTTGCTCATTTTTATTTTGAGGTATCAAATTTTCTTATTCGAGACAAGTGTTGATTTGGTTTTTTATGTTTCGACAACTGGATATTTTAGTTTCTTTTAGGTTTTTTCACATATAAATATGTTTTTTTTCTATCAATTTCTTGATATTTTAGAATGTTTTCTTATATATTAATATATTTACTCCTAATTAAAAAATGTTATTTGTGGAATACATGAAGTGTTATGTGTGGAATATATAAATAAATTATGTGTGGATTAAATGAACTGTTATGTGATCCCATGGGGGTTAGAGCAATTGGTAATGAGTGATTAAGATGAGAAGCTGTGAATGGAAGGTCACAAGTTCAAATCCCCCATGGGTACTTACTTACAAGAAAACATGAAATGTTATGTGTTGAATAGATAGTAAAAAAATGAGTGGATTAATTTAAGTGTTATGGAATATATGTGTTAAATTTCATGAACCATAGATCTACAATCATGTATGAAGCTATCTGAAAATAAGGATGTAGTGGAATTGACAAATCAATGTAAATTGAACAATGGATTCATGACAGAAACTTCACACAAATTGGAAAAGTATTGGACATAATATCATTACATCAATCTTCATTAACATATCAATAATACAATAGTCATACACTAAGGAGAATTCAAATATTGTGGATAAGATTTGAATACACCAACTCAAACTGACTAATGTACTAACTCAGTGTGGAAAAAATCATAGATGGAGTTCACTTGTTTAAATCTAGATAACTAATTCAATTCACAATCAGTTAAGTAATGAAGTAGGTGAACAAAAGGCACCACAGTCCCTTAAATCATGCAAATTGATGCTAAGGTGATTGGTAGTGAACTAACTAGTGGTAATTAGAGCATAATTGATCACGAATGACTACCTGCCACATACAACTGAAGGTGGTTGCTGGTGGCACTTAGAGAGGGTTCCTAAAATTTAGGGATTGACACCAATGGCAATAATGGCATCAAAACTCACGTTGGCACAAAAATTCAAAAGTGTAGATGACTCTTGGGCATGTTCCCCATTAATCTAGTAAAGTGATAATGAACTTCTAAGATATGCAAAATGAACAAATAGACTATATAGGTAAATGGAGGATTAATTAATCCTACCCCCCCGTAATCCTAACTTTGGACAACTTGGGCTTGGAAACTAGGTCAAAAGTCACCCATACAATCTAAATGAAATAAAAATACTTATTAATAAACAAGGAAATGGGGAAACCTCTTATAGCCCCCCTCCCCCCCCCTCAAAATAAGCAGGAAACTAGGAAACAAACTTCCATACTTAAGAGGAAAAAAATCTTCTTAAGGAAAAACTTGTTGCAATCTGCAACTCTGTGGAGTAGTAATGTGGAATGTTGGTTCTTGTGTGCACTAGTATACTCAAACTATGCATATAAACTTTTCCATCTTCCAATATGATGTTAGATAGGATAAGTAATGTTGCCTTCTTCTCTTCTTTTTGGAGGAAGAGTGACATGATCCACTTTGTTCTTTTGTGAGTAGGGTTGTTGCTCAATCCTTACCATCATGTAGCATCTCACTGGGATCTTGTTGCACCTATCTAAAGGAATTGAACTTGCTTGAAATAGCACAAGGTTCTATTTCTGAAACTGGGATCTTGTTCTCCTCATGTCAGATGGATCTCTAGTCATGTTTTCAACTGACTCAATAACCTTTTGTGCCCATTTAGGCCTAGGATTGGGAGTAGGGACTGAGTTTGGATCTTGATCACTTTGAAATTCATATTCAATTTCATTAACTGATTCAACTCAGTCCTCTTCTCCATATTATGAATCTGAAACACTAATGGAAACATTATCATATGTAAAAGGAGTACATAGAATGGTTTTTCCTCCCCTTTTAAATGGTAGCCGATACTCTATTGGATCTGATTATGGAAGAAAGTGTGAGAATTCATATTCCTTTGGAGCATGGTTTGCACCACCCTTTTCTATAATCTTCCCACTTGATATTTCTAATATATCTAGTGAGTCAGGACCAAATACCACTTGCTTTGGTGGGCCAATATGTGTCATCTGGTAACATATAAAAAATTTGCATCTAAGGAGGGAACATAGATTACATCTTTGAACATTCCATGTTTTAACTTGATAGAACCCTTTCCTTCAACTCGAACATGGGTGTCATCACCCATGTCAATACTCATACCATGGGTAGGTTGTAATGAAGAGAATGATTATTTGGATGCAACCATATGATTGGAGGCTCCTGAATCAATGAGGAAGACATGTGATTTTGAATAAGTAGCCTTCAGTGCATGGAATCTCTCATCATGATCTTCAATCTTTTATCTACAGTCGGTTTTCCTTTTGCCTTCGAGGAGGGAAATATTGTACATATCAAATATTTTTTCCATATGATCAATGTTATTGTTCATATAATACTTCTATGTATGGTTTCCTTTCTTACATTAAGAGAAATTTCCCTAATTAGACCTTTGATGTTTGTGCTTCCTAGAGCCCTAAGCTTCATCTGATGGATCAAACTCATATTTAGGTTCAATTTCAGTGTTTCTTTTCTCTTTACTCTTATTCTTACTTCTTGCGTGTGCATTCCCAAAGTCTCCATTTAATAAGGAATGCTTCTTGGATTATTTGAGCACTCCCATCTTAATCAATTTGTCTTGTTCCTGGATTAATGATTCTCAAAATGCATCTAGAGATGGAATTTTTCAATTTGGGATGGATATCCTTCCAGATTTTAAAGCAGATACAAAAACTGAAAACTCTAAGCCAAGCTTGCTCATAATTGAGAGCACAAGATTCTCATTCTTCTTCTCAATCGCACATTTCTTGCATTGCAAGACTATGGCTTTGTATTTCGAGAAGAACTGTTGAATTGTATCGAATTTGTCAGGTTGGAGTGCAATCAAATCATTCTCAAGGATATTTCCCCTTAGCTCATCATGTTTTCCAAACAAGGATTTGATCTTGTCCCATACTTCCTTCAGAGTTCTGAGTCCCTCAATTTGGAACAACAGTTCCCTGGAGATGTGGGTGCACATGAATCCGAAGGATTCATCTAAGTTATTCATAAACTTATATTTCTCAATATACTGCTAGGGTTCAACTTCTCTTCCCATTGTCATCCTATGCAGGCCTTAATTGTGTAAGGAAATCTCCATATCTTCCCTCCAATCAATGTAATTGAAGGGTGTAAGGATCCCAGGAGATAGAGTAGCTGAATTCTCCATTTCACTGGTATATTGATCAACAATTCTTTAAGAAACTATGAATGTACTTGCAAAAAATCACTGCAAAACATATCAATTTGCAAACATTTCTAGTTCTAACCTCTCCACCTTGACATGAGCACTTTTTCTGAGTCCATTACACTTGGATGGACTTCTTTAGACAGAATGCAAAGGGAGCAATGCAATGATTCCAAGAACTATGTGGAAACTCAATCACCTCTAGTGCAAGCATGGAGGTTTGTGAGGTTTGTTGTTGGCTTGAACATAGGCTCGGATACCATGTTAAATTTCATGAACCATAGATCTACAAGCTCGAATGAAAAATATTTGAAAAGAAGGATGCAGTGGAATTGACAAATCAATGTAAACTGAACAATGGATTCATGACATAAATTTCACACAAATTAGAAAAGTATTGGGCAAAATATCATTACATCAATATTCATTAACATATCAAGAATACAATAGTCATATACTAAGGAGAATTCAAATACTATGGATAAGACTTGAATTCACCAACTCAAACTGTCTGATGTGCTAACTCAGTGTGGAAAAAATTATAGTTGGAGTTCACTAGTTTAACTCCAGATAACTAATTCAGATCACAATTAGTTAACTAATGAGGTAGGTGAACAAAAGGCACCACACTCCCTTAAATCATGCAAAATAGTGCTAGGGTGACTGAAAATGAACTAACTAGTGGTAATGAGAGCATAACTAATTATGACTGACTACCTACCACGGACAACTGAAGGTGACTATTGGTGGCACTTAGGGAGGGTTCCTAAAATGTAAAGATTAGCACTAATGGCACCAATACTCATGTTGGAACCAAAACTCAAAAGTGTAGATGACTCCTAGGCATGTCCCCCCTTACTCTAGTAAAGTGATAATGACCTTCTAAGCTAGGAAAAATGAACAAATAGACTATGCGGTTAAAGGGAGGATTAATTAATCCTAACAATATGAAGTGTTGAGTTTTAATACATACATTGCTTATTCCTTTGCAAACTTCATATTTTAACTTTTTCCTATATAATATTAATGTAGGGTTTGGCAGTACAAGTTATTTTTATCAATGGTGACATGCTATCAAGGAATCCATAACAAGAATGTCAAGAAGGTACACTATTATAAACATTGTTAAGTATAATATGGATATTTCATAATATAAACATTCAAGTAATCAGATTCAAAGATCACTACTTTGGGAAAGAAAATGCACTTTTCAAATTGAAATTCACAAATTTTAAATTGAAATTCACACTTTCCGAATAAAAAGGTGCACTTTTAGGGTTATGGAATAGTAAAAAAACACACTGTTCCAACAAAAAAACACACCGTTAAAACCAAATATTGCCAGTTTTAGAACCTAATTTTTCAATTTATAAAGGTTGATATTGACACTTTGAGAGGCTTAATTCACACTTTTTAAGTCCATAATTTTCCTCAAAAGTCCAAGTTTAATGAAATAGGCATTTTTCCTTTAATGAGAATTCATTTGGCAATCCCTATTTTTTTATTTAACAGTAAAAGGCTTACATAAATAGTCTAATTTCCATGCTAATGAGCCATCAAAAATTTCAAGAATCTAGACTCACTTCCAAGATTGCAAAGTTTGACCACAACAAAAGAAGAATTTCAAGTTTCATTTCCAACATAGTCAAAAATTTTGAATCGTCTTAAGAAATTAATGCTTGATAACCTCTTCCTTGGGATTGGGATGTAGGAACATATTGCAAGATAGAGAGACTATGCCTTCAAGAAGTAATAACATGATGGACACAAACGGTTGTGTACATTAAGATCAATATTTGCTATGAAGTCTCAGTTGGTTATATAAGCTCATAAGCATCTAGAATGTTGGTATTTGGAAGACTTGTTGAGTAGCTTGTTTACCCTAAACTATAGAACATAAATGAAAATGACAGAAGGGAACAATATTCCAAGAAGAAGGGTAGTGTCTAAAGACATGTTATAGCACTTAAGCACAAAACATCACAATGCATACTTAATCATACATGTTAAGCATATTAGGCATATGAACACAACCCATAGGGTCGTTGGGTTATACTCTCTAGATCTAACGAACTTCCATGAAGTAAAGATGATTTGGTGGACAAATAAGGCTCATTGGTCCTAACCATTTCCACAAAATCCATAACATACCAAATCTTATTCGACTGTTGTAGTCGAGCCAATCACGACCACCATCGACCTTTAGTTAACCACCCATTCAACTATTCATCGAATCCTCTAGTCAATGGATTCACTAGTTGATTGTTATCTATCAACTGATTGTCTCCAAAAGATCCAAAGGTATGATCAACCTTCAATACCTTAGGTTCCACGAAGACTAAAGTTAAACCACAATCTATAAAACTTCCAAAATAACCCAATTAAAATGTTTGCTAGATGGAAAAAACTAAAATTATTATAATCTTGAGATTTTACTCAAGTTATCCTCAAAAGAGATTTCTAAGAGTGAGATGTTGTGGCCTAGTATGGGGAGATGTGGCCACCTTAAGTTAGGTAACTCAATGTTCCAAAAAACAAAACAAAAAAAGTGGCTCATAACTAAATGTACTAAGGACTAATAGGCATGTATAGTTTTGTTTATCTTAAATTTTTAAGATTAAGAAAAACTTAAACCTCAAAAAATTAGATTCTTATTCTTACTTAATAGATAAAAAGTTTAAGATAAATCTATATTTACAATAAAATAATTAAATCAAATCTAACATTTAAATAAATATCTCTAACTTTTGTATTTATTTCTATTTAAAATTAAAATAATAATAAAATAGTTATAACAATTTTAACACAATTAAAAATCCCACATCACTTCGAGGTCGTCGTAGTACACATGTATAACACTTTTTTTTCCATTTTCCAATGTAAAAGTAAGAGAATAGGTCAAACCATTGTGTTTTCGATGGCAGTTGGCGCCTTGTGCACCGACTCCCCAACTTAGCGGGTTCCATGATTCCAGGTCAACTCCCGAGGTTAGTTAGTGGGTTCCATGATTCTAGTCCAGTTAGGCTGACCTGACCGACAAGTTATCCTTTCCTTTCATTATTTAGCTACCATTTTTTTAAGCTACGATGATCAATAGATTAATATAATATGCTTCAGAGCCATACCGCCCAAATGGACACAGCAGGGCCACCCATGCCTTTAGTCAACGAGGGTCTTACAATCCCTGAAAATCATAATAGTGGATCGTCGTTTATCGATCTTATCATTTGTCATATTTAAAAATCTTCTGACGCTCTGCTACCTGCACATGCAATTATTTGCCGACTACATCTGAATAGTGAATCGTGAATCATGAATGAATAACGATAAGAAATATATAAACACTCTTTGCGTGGTAATGCACCCATTAAACTCACGTGAAGAAACTACTCTTATATGCACACGACTTTAAGAATTCTTGGAACAATTTCTGACACGAACCATTTTAACTTTGAAAAATTCATTTAAAAATCAAAACAATGTCCAAGAATGTCATCGACGAGCATACCCTTTCATTAAGAATATCAAATACCAGGTTGAATAAGGAAGCTTATCACCGACGATCCTCAACCCAGAAACCTTTCTTGGCCGCTATAAATACCAATCATCTATCACCATCTTATACAACGTCCCTTTCTTTCTTTCTTGGCTTTTGGAGATCTCTACTGCCCAACAAAAGATGGGTTTACTTGCAGGGATGTCTTTCATTTCCAAGCTTATATTGTTTCTTTTCATTGCTGCCTGCATTTGTGCTGCAAATCCATCAGCTGCCTCATACGATAGATCATCCGCACCTCCAAAGCCCTACCCTTATAAATCTCCTCCTCCTCCATCTCATGTCCCTTCTCCAGTCCATCATAAGCCGCCCCCAGTAGTGGAGAAACCGCCGCCCGTCCATAGCAAACCTCCTCCTAAGGTTGTGCCAGTTTCTCCACCATACAAGTACAAATCTCCACCTCCTCCTCCTAAGGTTGTGCCAGTTTCTCCTCCATACAAGTACAAATCTCCACCTCCTCCAAAGGTGGAGATTTCACCACCAAAACCAACTCCTGCTCCATATGCCAAGCCTCCACCAGTTCACAAACCCCTTCCTCCTCCTTCGCCACCAAAATCATGGCCAACTCCTCTTCCTCCCCATCACAATCACAAACCTTCTCCAGTGACCAAACCACCGAAATCAAGTCCTTCCCCACCTGAGAAACCATATGGATACAAATCTCCTCCTCCCCCAACCCATGCAGTTGTGAGTCCTAATCCCCCCAAAGCAGTACCTACATTCCCCCCTCCCCATTCCAAACCACCAGTTTATCCTTCACCACCTGCACATGATCACTACTCTTACAAATCTCCTCCTCCACCGCCATATTAGCTGAGTCTGCAAAGCAACTGTGGAGCACCGTTCTCTACTGATAATTATGTACGCTTATATTATTCTTTTCAAGTATTGTCTTCTCTATCGCTTTCATGATCTGGTTCTAGATTTGTTTTATGTCAATGAGCATTAATGTTTATTACAAACCCAAATCCTCTTTATAGAAATTGTATTGTTTACTCTTACGAATGTAGATTGTTGCTGCGCTATAATTATAACTTTCTTAATGTTTATAGATTAATTGAAGTGAAGTTCTCAGATTTATATGGAGCTTATCATATGTGTATATTTGCTTGCAGGTGAACGGGGATTTAAAAAGACACCATATTCGAGAAGATGGATATATTTTCCATTAACGTTTCACATTTTTAAGCTGTTTACAGTGCAGTGCTGGATATGAATATCTGCCTGTGCTATATCTTTGTTACGAATAATACCATTTTCCACTCTTGTTATAATAAAATCTTCTGAGAAAATATATGTGCTCTGTCTGAAAATGAAAGATTCTCGCATTCTGTTAGTTTAACGTTGGGTGTGTGAACTGAAATACGTCACAACGATTATTCATATCGGTCAAATTACACGTGACGGATACCGACAATAATAAAGCAAGCTGGGCTTCGCACATGTTATCGTATTTTAATATTTACTCATATAGAAAAAGGCTAAATTACGACACCCATTTCACGCAATTTTTAAGTCCAGACATTATCCCTAGGCACACGTAATGTAACTTTAAAATAAGGTTACTATGATGTGTATATATCACATGATTGAATTAATACAAAATCAAACAATCATTTGACAGTACAAGGGTTGTCCAAAAGGTAAAGAGGAGTGAGTAAAGTGTATAAGCCATACACTGTGAGAGGCTTAAAAAGAATAATTTTATTTTTTTTATAATTTATTAATTTTATAAAAGTTAAAATCTGAATGTGGCTATACAAATGTTAGAAGTAAATGTTATAAGTAGATTACGTTCATATTTTTAAAAACAAATACTTCATAATTTCATAGAAATTAATATGCAAGATATTTTTTATTTTTCAGTCTGCTAAATTATTTTATTTAATATAAGTGTTTTCAAAAAACTTATTATTTATTTATACATATTTTTGCAAATCCTATTATTTTATATGTATTTATAGCATAATCTTAAAGTATCACAAAGTATTTTAACACTGTTTATTTGAGATGATTGAATGTTTTCGAGTGATAAAAATTTAAGGTTCTTTTTTTCTAAGTTAAAATTAGCAAGTGTGTCATGTCAAGACAACATAGAAATGATGAAATTGTTTTTTTTAATAGCAATTCAATGATCGACAATATAATACAATTAATGGAATGACAAGATGTAATAGTTGTTAACTAAAATATATGTAATTGAGTTTTATAATACAAGAGTGTTACAGAGAGAAATTCCTATGGCTTGGGGTACCACAACAGACAGCTTGACTCCAGAAATCAATCTTTCTCAATATGCAATAGAAATAAAATGTCTAACACTAAAGGATCAGACCTCGTACCTTATTCCGGACGGTTGAAGTAGATCCCTGTTGAGCTTTCCAATCTTCGGCTTGAATTGATCTGTTACTGCCTCAACAACAAGTAAACAATACAAGCATTCTATATATCATGGTGTTAGATCTATTCTAGCATATATAATCAATAATGTAAAAGCATTTGACATGATCCCATGGATAAAATATACATTCAAACACACATTATTGGACAGGAAAAGATATTTCTATTAATATAAATCAGAGATTACAAGATACAACCTCTGACGGCACGTCTGCGAACCGGAAAAACTGAATCCCCCACTTGGGCCTCCACCACTTCAATCCTCCATCTCTTGATAGCAAGCTCACAAGCAAAAGGCAAGCTTGGGAAGAACACAAAAGTGCTCCAAGGGACAGAGGGATGCAGACTCAAGCATAAGTTTCGGCAATAATGGACTATAGTTTCGTTGCTCTCAATTCTCTCTTATGCCTTCAATGTACCAACGGGTTCCTTATATAGCTTTTCAAAGGGGTAATGAAAGGTCGAATCCGAGCGATCTCAAGGCATAGGGAAGGCCAGGAGTCAAATGAGTCGGATCCATGTCAAGAAAAACTCCAAAAGGATTTGGATTATGCACACATCCCAATGTACACGGTTTTAGTGGTCAAACCTGCGTATGTATGCGCTTATAGGTTTAAAAGTCACATATAGCATTTTTCATGTGTTTTTAGGGATGATCAAGGAAATATCAAAGGACAAAAAGTGGTCCATAGGGGCTAAGGAGTCTGCAGCGGGACAGGGGAAGGCCATACAAAGTGTGATTCACCTAGAGTGGTGAAATCCGCAATAACAGATGCTCCCTAATGTATGAGATTAGAGGGGTTATACGATGGCTGAAATACATTATAAGTCCATCCCAGAAGTGGAGTGATGAAGGATCCCAAATGGAAGACCATCCACCCAATCAGCATAGTACAATAATACAACTCTGCATATAACTGCAAGTACATATAGCAGTCTCGGATACATAAGAGTACAATGGCCATGAATAGGCATGATACCTGATGTCACATATGTGTTCATAGCCACGTACAATATACATAGATCAGAATCTCCATGATGAAGATATACAAAGGACCATGATCTCCAAAATGGCTGAAGATATATAATAGATCAGGATCTCCATAGTGGCTGGAAATATCTGGCATACATTGGAATCAAGTCACGAGAACTGAAATATCATGAACACTGGCACGATCAAGGAGGTAGCATATAAGAGATTCCACCAATCTGGGAGGTCTTCTACACAAACCGCTATGAGTACATGTCCTACTATGCGAATAGAGGTGTTGAGGTCGAACATAGTAGTCCATCGTCTGATTACCGGTCATTAATGTATACCTTTAACAGACGCGAGATCACCCACCGATAATGAAAATGGGAATCAAGGTACTAGAGTGCAAACTAACAAGTGTGAATAAATGCGTTGAGGTCGAACACTTGAAAGGATCCATCGATCAGGGGACATTGATGACTGCAAGTCTCAAGGCACTCAAAATGACTCTAGACTCCAATCCCAGAATAAATGATCTGAAGTTGATGGGATGAAATCCGCTGGAAGGAGGGCATTAAGGCATCCCACATCATCCAACACGAGGTACTCAGCAAAGCTGTATAATGTGGAAGGACTCGATCATAAAGTGCACGAATCAGGAACTGTACCGGGAATGGCTGACATGCAAAGTCAAGATAACTGAGGAATGGCCGGCTCAAGTTTCAACTTCCTTTGAACAAGAGAATAACGGCGTATGGTGACTGAATGAAGGCATCATAGACTCGATATACAAACTGGGACATCTCTGTGACATAGGAGGCATCAACAGAAACTCCATAGGGACTAGAAGCTTAACCAGTCGGTGGAGATAAACTCAGATAAACGAGTACAACTCCTAAAGTCAAACTATAACCCAACCAATGGATGTGATATACAGTGCTCTGTTCGAAGGCAACACGACTCGACAGCTGCCAAATATAACATCTTTCCTTGTCCGGCTTTTTGGTTTTTTGATTTTTTTTGGACTTTTTCAGTTATATGAAAAGCTTGAAAAAAGAATAAACTAGCTTTATAGTTACAAACTAGGAGGAGACGAGTGTCATAAGGGAAAACAAACTAGTTCCAAGCAGTGGAGCATACCTATGCTCAATGCAAGGATACATGTGTAGGATATCGACACTCAGGGGAAAATCCCCTCCCGGTAAAAAGGGAATCAAGCTGCGAAGGATATAAAAAAAATGGCTCTGCATGGCTAGACATGAGACAAGCTCGGGCTATATAGCTGAAACGCAATGTCAGGGGAGCCGACATAAAGCTCAATAAGGCAGGAAAAGCTCATGATAATGCATTCACAACTTGACATGAGGAAGTCCTGAGGGAAATAGGCCAGCATAAGAGGAGTATGAGGCTCTTGCGAAATGTCATGGCAGTACTATACAACGGACTCCCACACCCTAAAGGAGAAACAATCAGCATGGGCACCAAATGGAAATAAGGCGATAGCTAGGGTGCCCATGTAAGGTGAAGCTCTACCACTTGTATCATGGCACTTCTAAAGCAGCAAGAAGGTTTCGTGACACAATAGAGTGGGTTCGTACCTAAGGTCATGGAGATATGGTCACAAGGTCATGCAAAATGCAAACGGTGGTGAAACCTAACCTATATGCCAGTTTAGACATGATACCTGAGATCGGCATGAACGGGTCAATCCAACGGCTGAAACGGCACTGAAAAAGGTCTTCTACAACACCAATTATGTCAAAAACGGTCCAAAATGGTTAGAAAATGTCGAAACTATAGAAAAGGGGGTAAAAATTTCAAATATTTGAAATTTTTTCTATAAATAGTAAAAAATTTAAATCATTTGAAACTTTTACCCATTTGAGCTCTGATTTTCAACTGTAAATTCCAGGGGATCCAGCCGGCAGAATTCACAACCGTTTCTTCCAAGTACTTACTCATACTCTCTACTTGCATTTTGACATAATTTTTATAGATTTTCATGGTCAAATGAATTTTTTAGGCCATCCCAAAATGAGCGCTGCGGCCCACGCGAAAATCGAGGCTTTTTCCACGTATAGGGCTGGACATACGCGGAAAAGGACCTCAAACCCGCGTACATACGCGGCTGTTTTCAAAACAGTCGCGTACGAGGCCGCGCATATGGTTTTCAACTAAACTAATGGGCAAATTTTCAATTTCTTTTGCAAGATGGTGCTAGAGTGGAGAGAGCGTGAGCATGGTGAAGTAGAGGAAGCAGTAAGGGCCGACTTAATGGCTCAACAAGCTCTTCGTACATGTGGACTCTATAAGTTTTGGTGTCTTGGTGGTTTGAGGCCAAACCAAGACTGCTACAAATGCTGGTAGACTATTGGGATCCAGACTTGGATTCCTTTCATATCGGTGGGATGTCCCTCACTATAGAGGTGGAGGACATATACTTTATCATGGGTCTTTCTAGACGAGGGGAGGTGGTGAACCTTCGTTCCCGATGTGGGCCAGGGGGTGGGTTGACTATCGATGAGTACATTGCAGTGTACTGTTATCTAGACATTGAGAAGGTGGGGAGTTAGGTCCCTACCAATGCTATACAGATTCTGGGCCTAAAGGCCATACTATTGACACTGGGCAAGATAGCCAGCTTAGCATCACTCCACCAGGCCTCGTGGCCTCTGATGTTCTATGTAGTGGAGTGCATGAGACCCATAATCTATGATTTGAGTACTACGCTACTGAGCAACATGAAACACCAGCTTAGTGAGTGTAAGGCAGACAAGGTACGGAACTTCGGGTTCAGCAGTATCTTGAGCACATTTTTCTTCGAGCGTGTTCCAGGATTGAGCCCTAGAGTGGATGTTCCTCTCCACGGGGTTCGAGATCTGTCCCAACGGCGTTGGGCAGATGCGATGCACAGATTGGGGGGTGGTAGGGTGGCCAACCCATATCCAACTGACTTCTTTCCATGGTGGCGACGATAGATAGTTGCCATTGATGACTACCCCTATGCAAGGATAGATTTCTGGGGGGGCCCAGACATGCCATTGCCACCAGGATCGGCATATGGCGATATAGGTAACGAATCTCGACCCTCACTCTTTTTTTTTAAATTTTTTGAGTTATTTTTTTTTGTATTTTCTTGATTTTATGGAAGCAAAAAGACATGTTTTTGCGTGACAACACATAGTGACATCTACCATGTGTGTGCAGATGTGGGACCATGGTGGCCAGAGGGTTTCCCTCGTCATAGACGGAGGGGAAGAGGAGATGACATCACGGGTGTGGATGCGGAGCGAACGCTCTATAGCATTCATACCAACTTTGTGAGACTGACTCATAGAGTTCCCATGGCGCAAGTCGAGGACTTGCCTGAGGCCATGTAGCGGTAGGTGGTGGGTGTACCACGCGCATGGGTGTGTTTATTTCGACAGCTAGCTAGAGCCGTAGTGACGTTCCATGATCACAACCCTCCTCCTCCTCCACAGGATTAGACACCTGAGAGTGTATACATTTTGTACGACCATGTATTATATGATGGTGGCTTAAAAAGCCCCAATTTTGTATCATGACACTATGTATTATCACATTTTTTATGTATAAAAAAGTTTTATGGTGATCGATTTATTTATTTACATGTGTAAAAATTGTGTTTGTGATTAATTTACTATGAATGAAACAAATGCCAATCTAACACGTAGTTAGCATATGATTCAGCAACTTGATTATTATTTCTTGGAATGTGTATATATGTGATATTGTCAAATTGTCGTTCTAACAATCTCACACGTAAGAAACTTCTCAATAACGTCGGATCTCTAACATGGTACAAACCATTGAGTTGTGACACTACTAACTCCGAATCAAGACGTACCTCAAGAGATAGAACGCCATGTAGAATGGCATCCCGTAGAAGCTCAATAATGGCGCTATATTCAGCAACATTGTTGGAAGATGGCCTCAGACATACACCTCCTGAGGACAGTACCTGACCCATTGGAGTATAAATCACCTAAGCAGCAGAGGCCGAGTGTTGAGTGTGACGGCTTACACCATCCGCAAATCCTATGTAGGTGGAAGATTCCCTTGACATCTGCCAAAAGAAACGGAAACTAATCACAAACCCGATCACGATAAGAAAAAGACCTAACTATGCAAAGTTGTACAATAATATACAACAAGCAGCCTTGGCTAAAGATTATGCATAGTATTTTTTGAGATAGAGCCCATTTCTAGGCTCTGCCAAAGTTGTTCCTTCGTAATCCACTAACTCATACGCACCCTTCTCTAACACACGCTTGACCACGTAAGGACCACGCCACATAGGATTGAATTTCTCTGCCCCCAAGGGTTCTTTCGGTTGATCCCACAAAAGGACCAAGTCTCCTTCACTAAACACTCTTGGATGGACAGATTTATCATACTGTACCTTAACGCGACACTTATTAACCTCTAGAGCCACCAAGGCATCCCGACGTTACTCATCGAGTTGCTCGAGGTGAACCAAATGCTCCTCCAAAGGTGAAGTGTCTGGTAAGAGTTCCACAGCTAGCTTCAACAAAGGAATCTCGCATTCAACTGGTAATATCGACTCCACTCCATGTACAAGCTGATATGGAGAAAAACCAGTGGTAGTCTTAATTGCGGTTTGATATGCCCACAAAGCAGGATATAACATAATGTGCCAATTGTTCTTGCTTTGTGCGATGGTTCGTTGGAGAATGGATTTGAGTGATTTATTCACTGCCTCTACCTGTCCATTCACTTGGGAGTAGTAAGAAGAGGAGTGCTCTTGCTTATACCCTAACTTGGATGCCAACTCTTCCATCATACGGTTCTGAAAGTGCGAGCCATGGTCAGTGACAAGATCTTTCGAAATCTCGAACCGAGTAATAATTTGGTTGAATACAAAGTGAGCAGCTGTCTCACCGTAGTATTTTACTGTAGGCATAGCCTCATCCCATTTCGTGGAGTAATCAACAGCCACTATAATGTGATGGTGCCCCCCAGCCGAAGCTGGGTTGCAATCCATAAAATCGAGCCCCCACTTAGTGAAGGGACCAGCGGTGATAATGGGATGTAACGGGGCAGGTTTTGAGCGCATATTACGTGCGAACACTTGGCAAGGGTGGCACCTCTTGACCGCATCAATACAATCTTTAAAGATCGACGGACAGAAATAACCCGCTCTCAAAATATTTTGATCTGTAGAAAGCCCAGATAAATGACCACCACACGCCCTTCCGTGGCAATCATTTAGCACAACCTCAGCCTCGTCATGAGCTAAACAATGTCGTAAAATGGAATCTACCCAACAACGGTACAAAGTATTGTCCACTATAAGGTAGTTCTTAGAGACATGGCGTAATCGTCATCGTTCATCTCGCGAAAGGTGAGTAGGGGTCCTCTGTGTTTGCAGATATACTATGATATCCCCATACCATGGGTCTAACATAGAGATTAAGAAGATGTGTTCATCAAAAAACGTATCTTCACAAGCCAACTCCTCGGCCTCACTCGGAAAATACGATATGAGTTCTGCAAAGACTAAAGACTTCTTCGATTTTGCCGAAACAAACTCGAGATCAAATTCTTGCAGAATGACAATCCATTTATTATACTTTTCCCCAATAACGAATCTCTGCGTCAATAAGGTTTCAGCTCAGATAATATATGAGATGCTCTTGGAGCTCCTCATCCTCTTGAACCAATACCATACCAATCGTCTCTAACGACGCGGCCACATATAATAAGAAATCATGGCTATAATCAGGAGGACTAATCACCGGGGCCGATGCTAGGGCTCGCTTGAGTGCATCGAAGGACTTCTGGGATCGCTCATCCCAATAAAAGGGGGTGTCCTTCTTCAAGAGACGCATGAAGCCTCTAGTCAAATTGGCAAAGTTGACAACAAATATTCGTAAGAAGTTTGCCATGCCTTGCAAACACTGAAGATGACGAATATTCTTCGGGGGAGACAACTGAAGTATTGCCTCAACCTTCAAAGGGTCGACTCTTATACCCTCCTTTGAAACGATGAATCCTAACAAACGACCTGACTTCACGCAAAAGATGCACTTATGAGGATTTAATCTAACTAAATAGTGCCGACATCTTTCAAATACCAATCTCAAGTGATAGGGATGACGCATTCTCATACGAGAATGAGTAGCGAGGTCATCCAAAAATACTTCAATAATAGACTTTAGATCGTGGAAGATCAAGGTCATCGCCCGCTGAAACGTAGCTCCAGCATTTTTAAGGCCGAAAGGCATTTTTCGATACGCAAACGTTCCCCAAGGACAAATAAATGCAGTCTTATGTTGGTCCTCAGGTTTAATCTATATCTGATTATACTCAGAAAATCCGTCCATAAAGGAGAACACTTCACTCCCCGCACACTCATCCAAAATCTGATCTTTAAATGGTGTGGGGAAGTTATCCTTAGGAAAGGCACGATTCAAATCGCGGAAATCAGTGCATATGCGGATCACTCCCTACTTCTTATCTATCGGAACGGGGTATGAAACCCACTCCATCAAGGGAACGGGATAGATGAAACCGACTTTCAACAGCTTCTCTATCTCTGCCTTAATGGTGGGTGCTTTCCTAGGATTCACGGCCCGTAAACGTTGTCGAACAGGCTTAGCGTTGGGGTAAGTATTAATCTCATGTTCAACAATTCGAGGGTCAATACTTGGCATCTCGTCGTAAGACCAAGAAAAAATATCACAGAATTCCTTGAATAGCTCGGTATATTCTAGAATCTCAGCATGGGAACATTCCGCCCCAATATAGACATTCTCTATTGTGCCAGGATTGCAAGAGATGTTGATAGGAATCGTTGAAGATATGTTTGCCATGTTTCCATCAGCCATCGGACCAGGAGAGCTTAATGGAACCACAGGACTACCAACTCTCTGACTAAGAATCTCCCTATAATCCTCATGCTCCAAACGGTCAAGCGTTGGAAGGAAGTACGATCTATGATGAAGTTCCTCCCATGGTGGCTCAACTCCTGACATAGCCTCAATAATTGCTTCATTTGAAGGGAACACCGTATCAAGGCAGTCGTGGGCATGAGAAGACTGTACTGCCCATGCCGGCAGCACATAGGGGTCTTCCTCCTCCGTCCGTGAAGAGGAAGAACAAGGCCCTCCAACACTCTTGAGATTAGCTTGATAAGCTATCATAGTTGTAGGCAGTGGCACACTCGTCTCGAAAGGCTCACTCGAAGTACTCGGTGCAGGAAGAATCCAAGGGTCTTCCATATGACTTGTGCGAAAAGGCACCGATATCGTAGAAGTCGAAGCCTCATCGGAACTAGATCCTATCATGAGGATCGGTGCAGGACAACTAAAGATTCCCATGAGGGATGGATACATGCCTACACCCACACTCCCAGTTGTCGGCTGAGAGTGCTCAACGATCGGGATCGAAGCTCCCGAAGATGCGGTAATAGACGGATTCTTGAATGTCATCTGATCAATCGTTTTAATATTCCCCTTATGTGGAAAGCATACAACGCAAAACAAGGAAGAAGCAATGGCTTGCATACTGTACATCCAGTTCCTACCCAGTAGGAGATTATAGTCAAGGGGCGCATCAACCACCTCAACCTCTATCGCAACGGTCTTCCCCCCCAAACAGACTTTAAGGGAAGGAAGGATGTCGTGCGGCCTAAAATATCTCCCATCGAAAGAAGTTAACATAGTTGCTGATTTAGACAGCTCAGGAGAACCAAGACCCTTCCAACAGGCCAAAGACATCACAGAAGCAACAGCGCCCTCGCCAATCACAGTACGTTTGACGGTCATACCAAGACATTCTACATGCACCAAAAGAGACACATAGTAGGGAAAGCGAGGATGATGTCCTGCGGTTTCAAATTTTATCATAGAGGAAGAATCATCATCATTCACACCAAGGGTAGAAAGCAATGCCTTCCTTTGCGAAGGACAACTCTGAAGCACTTCCAATGCAGACATCGCACAAGGAGTATGGCCCAAATCCTCGACAACTGAATAATTCTGGGCGGCTCGGGCATTTGGATTATGCCCTGAACGCTTAAGAACTCCCTTAGGAATGCGAGGTGCAGCCTCAGGTTTATCCGTAGGTTTCTCAATGCGCAAAGGGGATCCTGGTGGATCAGGCTCTTTGCATGGGCTGGGTTGTGACGAACTATAATCTTTTGCACGAGTCACAACTTTCGTAGCACGGAACATGTTAATGCACCCGCGACCACTACCCTTCGGTGGATCTTCATCACTAGACTGGTCATGGGACTTCGAGTTCATATTTTGGTTATGCGATAAAGGGTTAGTTAGCACAGCTGGGCCTTGTGCTAAGAATCTCGAAGCTTCTTCGATCCGGGGGCACAAGTAAGTGAGGTGATCGTCCTTACATAGCTTGCAAGGGAATTTAACCTTACATTTCGCTTGCTTTCCCTCCCCAACATTTCTACCGTTCTTGTCACTATTGTTAGCATTCTCATTCTTATTCCCACCCTTTCAATTATTATTTTTACCCTTTCTTCTATTTCGTCTAGGCTGCTGGTTACCCTTCTGGTCTGACGATTGCACAGAAAGTACATTCACCGTTTGGGCGGGTTGAGACGAAGTCATAGCTTGTCCCGAAGCAGATTGGTTGATTGACAATTTACTAGCTTGTTTTGCAACCGAATCCGCAGGTTTTGCACTTGTACAACCCACAATGCCATCGGCATGTGGTCCATGTTTGACTTTGGGATCGAAACTGGAACGAGGAGCATTGGGAATAATCTCATACAACAAATTGGACTGAGCATAGATCAATTCCAGTTCCTGCGCACTAAAGATCGCTTGTTCCTCATTCTGCACTCCGTATGTGGAAACATCCTCTGCTATATATGGCAATAACAACTTGAGGAACCACTCGAGAAGGAACTCCGGTGGTATAAAGGCTGTAATTAATCTCTTCCGTCTACGCCACTCTTGAATATGATCAGAAATATGGGTGGCTTTATCTTGCCGAAATGTCGACAAGAGTTCAGTACCAACGTCATAGTGCACTGGTAGCTGGAAGTGATTAAGAAAAGTCATCGCAAGGTCGTCGAACAAAGTAAAAGCGCCCCTAGGTAACTCTATATACCATTTCGCAGCAGGCCCTGTGAGGGTGCTTTGAAATAGTCTCAAATGGACTGAGTCCTGATGTAATGAATTCGAAGAGCACCATAGTTGAAACGTAGTAACGTGTTCGCTCGGATCCTCTCCCAGTTTGCCTTCGAACTTAGGTATGTCTGAAGGAAGCTTGGTAGGGACAGCCGGCTAAGCCGGGTCATGAGCCACAGGATCATTCGTAAGTCTCGATAAGTCAGGAAGATTAAGCATCGCAAGGAAAGGGAGCCTAGGATGATGAGGTCGATGGACCGCTCCCTGGTTCATATAGGGTTGATTACCACCATGGCCTTGACCATAGTGTCCTCCTCCTGTCTGACCCATATAGGGTGGCGTGGAAGTACCATAATATGGTGGACCTTGACTCGTAGGAGCTACAAAGCCGTAATTAGGAGAGTAAGTAGGTTGTTGATAACCGCCTCCATAAGGTGAAGAAACCTATCCATATTGCATCTCATAACAAGGTCCATAAGTCATCGCATGCGATGCCCCATGAGACACTCCGTAGGTAGGAAGATACGCTCCGGAAGTAGGGATATATTCCCCGGAAGTAGCAAGGTGACCTCTAGAAGCATGAACATAGCCTCTCGACGTAGCGGGCGGTATGTGAACTTGAGACACAATCGGCCTAATAACCGCAGTACGGACCTGACTCGTAGCCATATACCGGCTCGAAGGACCATGTGAATAAGGTGGAGGATGTACATTTGAAGAACTAGGGGTCGAGGATGAAGGAACTTGAGTAATAATATATGTATTACCGCCTATCGTCACTCGTCTCGGATCTAGTATCCTAATTGAGTCGCTAACCCTAGACCTAGGAGGGAGATGCGATGGATCTTCCACCACTGGGACGGAAGGTGCGATGTGACTAGTGCTCCCAAACCTCTCTACATGGGAAGGAATGAGAGTGCCCCCAGGCATAGTGTTAGGCTCAAAATCGAATTCGACATGAAATGTCAAATCATGCATAGGAAAACCAGCCATACCATAACTACCATAGCTAGTAGTGGCGGGTTCAAAAGGAGTCTCGGCGTCCTCCGGCA
>LPNX010977832.1:34590-57678 GCA_001517045.1 Pseudotsuga menziesii
TTAAATTTATGGCAGCCTAGAAACTATTGGTTACACTCTTCCCATGAATCATTTCATCTACAGTAGCAAAATCTTGAACTTCTTCTCCACATGAAGACCCATGACTATATACTGTCAGCGGGCATTAACAATATTGACATGGGTGCTGTATATACAAATTGACTTAATGCTTCTGGTGATTAATAGTACATTTTCTATTGTGAAAATGACTATGTTCCTTCAGATTTTTAGAGATGGAATTTTACAATAAATCAGAAGTTTTGCCATAGAGCATATGAAATTACTTTGAATAACAAAATATGATAGCTATTTTAAGTTTTTTACAGATTCTTTTAGAAATGAAGTAGCTACAAATGATTCAACATAGAGAAGACTGACGTAGCATTCTTTTAGTGCAATTGTTTTACCTCCTAATCATACTACAAAATTATTGTAGACAAGGCAAATAAATTGATGTAGAAAATGAAAAAAACATGAAAAAAATTGAAGAAATTAGCTCACAAAGGGAAGGTTAATCCAAAGGTGGAGATGGAGGGCTCAAGCACACCCAAAATCGTGTATGCACAGTCGAGGTTTCATCTTCGTTCGTCCAATAGCTGCATCGAAAATGAGAAAAGGACGGCCTGGACCGGTTTAAAATAAAAAAACAGGTTTTAGCAATCGCGCCTCTGTTTTAGCAAAGAAAATCGTGCACACGATTATCTTGACTAAAACGGAGGCGTGATTTTGTTTACTAGCCTAGTTGGCATGACCATTGCCATCCTTGGGACTAGGCTTGGCAGGTTCGGTGTTGCTTGGGTTGATTTCTTTTTTTTGGATCAAGAGTGAATGACTTCACTCCACCATTGCATCTAAAGGGTCCCTCAACTTCTTGCACACACCCATTAAAGATTCAATCTCTCGGTTAAGCTATTAGGAGATAGTGGATGAGAACATCATCCAAGAAATAAACATTGTTACAGAACTATAATGACTAAGTTAAAAAGTAATTATGTGAAGCGAGAGGGAGATCGAGATTAAGAAAAAGTTGAATTATTACACATAAATCAGTATCCCTAAGAATATCAAATTTTATTTTCAATATTGTTAGCTCATGAAAGAAAATAAATTTTGCAAAGATAACAACAAATTCCAATTAGCATCATAATGAGATAAGGTGATTAACAAAACTTAAAATACCATTACACAAAATAATATGTGAAACAAATACAGTGGAAGATAAAAAGACATTCTTGGACTTCCCAAAATTAAAAGAAATTAGATATATTTGTCAAAATAATTTTAATAAAAATCAACTCCACAACTTGTTAGTCCCTACCCTTTAGATGTAGGTACTCTATGAATTGGCTTGTCGCCGATTCTATTAATCTGCACATAAATTTATGCAACTATTTCCCTAAGTTTGATTCAATTATTTATAACACCGTTCTTTTAACTAATCATTCAGGTGGCGTCTTACAACACGAATTTTTCCACCGTTCTCTCAACTGATTATGACTTTGTCCACCATTCTCTCAACCAATTAGCAAATTGAACCTCTTATTTGGACTCTTCTCGAGGCGGGTATGTTTTTCAACATCATGATATCCTAAGTTTCACGTATGAGCTTGGTAAAAAACGACTGACATATGTTAATGCTACTACTCCCTTAGCATTAGTTTGGCGGTAATTGTTAAAATTAGATGTTTGTTTGATGCAAAGAAATGAACAAAGGAAATTTTTGCTCTAGAAGTCACGACTTTAGCTTTAAAAATATTCCACATGGATTCCTTTGCTTATGGACATTGCTACAATTGCCACGAATTTGTTAAATGTCCATTTGTCATGGCTATATTTTTCACAGACTACTCTATACCTGATAGGACACCACCATTGTTTTTCACTCTTATATGCCTTAATAATTAACTTTACTACATAAACCGCTACTATTAGCAGCTCAAACGGAAGTGGTCTAAGAGAGGGATGTTGAATGCAGAGGTTGTTTTCCATCTTCAAGAAAAATATGCACAAGGCATATTCTGATAAGGTGTAAGGTGTCTTCTGGTATGGAGTAGCTAGTTGGCTATCATGTAATTCCTAGAACATTAACACCACATCTATAGAATATTGATTTTTGGCTAGACATTTCCTATGGACTATAATTCACCAAACAAAATTTAGGTTTTACACTAGATGTAACAACATCTAGTATGATTGCTAATGAATTTTGAGAATTATCTACTAAGTGATTCTTGCAATATTTATAGAATATTCGTTGTTTCTGCCCAACAACAACTATGGCAAGCAACAGTGCCCCTTCTCCACCGCCACCATTCAAGGTGTTGATAAACTTTCCTCTGGAGAGTCCTTGGTCGCAGTGTTATATTTCTCTTCTAAACATGTTGCTCCCTCCGAGCTCCCGTCATGCTTCCAGTGTCGATATTTGACATTGTTGCAAAATGATGTGAGTGCTCTTATATATTTAGTGTTAGAGTATCTGTTGCGAAACAAGTAACCCAACACATTTGAATATGAACAAACACAACACATTTGAAAATGAACAAATTATGATGAATTATAGTTGCGATGGATATAAAAACTGTTACATCTAGGTGTATAGAAGGCATGCAATTGCACAGATTGGACGACGGCCTCATGTTCTCTGCAGACAGTGAAGACACGAATCATAAAGAGTAATTTAAACTTGGTGAATGAAGAGCTTATGCTATATGTTCAAAATGCTATGCAGGCACTGAAAGTGGTGACCAGTCAAAAATGATATCATGTTTATATAATTAAATAAAACATCTGGAAAATCCTCCTTTTCTATTTTGTCCAGTTTCCTATAAATGGCATTTTAACATATTGATTATTGCAGGTATTTCTAGTACAAATGCTATTGAATTCTATGACTATCACACAAGTTCACAAAAGTCCCCATTATTTCTATTACAATTTCTAGGATTGTTACGTAGTGTATGAGTTAAAATCCCATTTTGATATTCAAAATCAAGGGAAGCACTTGCATAAGTAAGTCATTTACATGTAGTTCAGCTTGACAAAGACAATTTCATTTGATAGCGAGCTTAAGGTTATCTGGTCTATGGGACAAAAAATCAGACAAAATCACAAGCCTGTGAATAAGTTCTATGTTTTAACATTATAGATGTTGGATGAGATCTAGGCATACAAATTTTCTCAGCTCTATTCAAAGCCAAACAAAGCTTGTTCTATGACCCAGATTAGCTTGCAATGCAAGATGAAAACAAAATAAATATTTATATTCCAACTCCACCGCAATATCTAGCCAGGTAGCCAAAGAAATATCCATTTCCTTTAGTTTTTTCTCCCCGCAAGTTATAGTTACCCGAGACTCAGTCTAAGACTCATAATAATCCTCTTAGATCTATTGATCATTTTTGGGTGAGTTGCAGGAAAGTAAGGAGCCAAAAATTTCTAAAATTCCATCTGCAATTATTTGCATGCACTACTCTATGTGAAGCATTGGCACATCATGCATCTGGATGGTGCTCGACATAAGTGTTTGGATCCCAGCTTACATTTGCCACTATGCTAGGTTCCAATGGGTGGGTCAAACAAGCAAGTGGCAAAAAACCATTGTGTTCAATGATTAATTTTGGTGATGGCTTATAAATTGATGTGATTGAATTTTGGGCTTTGATTAATTACATAGTGCGTGTCTCAAGAGCGACAGCTAATTCAATGTTCAGTAGGTTCAACACGCAATTGTTATTGACATTGGCGATCAGTTGGTGATCTGACATCCATATGCAATTATATCATTAAATTTAGAAAGGGGTGAGTTAGTAAAGCACATCTCTTTTACAACTTCGTCGAGCGGTTGACCTATGCTTGGATTTGAACAAAGAATTAATGATTTTATATATGACCATAATCTTACATAAAACTGATTTTATATATTAATGATTTTATGAATGACCGTAATATTAGTTAAAACTATTAGCATTCTATCTTTAAGTAACTCATCCAAAATGCATTCGAATCATGTAATTTATTCCCATATACTAATTATAGGTATAGATAAACTTCCTGTGATAACGCCATTGTTATTTTGTCATATACCATATACTACTTTGGTTGCTCAAGAAAACCCAATAGAAGCCTATGATTGATCACTTTCTTGACTTCAAGAATCAAGAGTTAAAATCATTTAATTTAGTGTAACAAATAACTTTACTGCATCCCATATTTTTTTCTCATAATTAACTAACCAAATCATCAAATTGAAAATTTGTTATGAAAAAAAGATGAATGGTATTGTAAAGTAGGAGAGAGACAGGTAGTGAAATTGGCATGGTGTAGGTGAGAATTACTGATTGTTTGTTTGTGGCCTTCATGATACCCACAACTTGATTTATGTACCAGAAGAATATGACGATAAACATGGGGTGATGCGTTAATCAAGGACTTGTTGTTAGGGTTTGCTTACAGGGACGCGTAGAAATCTACAGTAAGAAAAATGCATGAATTCATTCAGTATGCATTTGTTCATATATTATTCATACTGAAACTAAATCTACTCGAGCTCCAACTGGATTTGGAACTATTGGTTCTCAAATTGAAAGGGATACCGACCGAAAGGGATATCGGGTGAAGATAAATAGGGACTGGTTCAGATGTTGCCTCTACAAATTTTGCTATTTAATTTTTGACTGATTCTAGCACTAGGACAGTTTTACCTATACCTGGATGATCTTAAAGCATGCTTAAGTCAACTCCTGCTTCTTTATTCCCCCTTCTTTCCCTAGCTTGAGTCTGAGTCACTTTCTTGGCGAAAATACTTGCTGATAAAAGTACTAGGATTGCTTCCACTGCAAAGAACAGAACGACAATTTTCTGTTGGTCCTGCTTATAAAATCCAATTACAAATGACTATTCTATAGATCTTTGATTTCTAAAGACATATAGCTATTCAATAAATTTTCAATTTATAAAGGCAGGAACTTGCTGCCTTTAGCAGCTCCCATTGTTCACTAATGAAAATTAAAGACAAAGACTCTCTACAAGTTCTTTGTTCATGTAAAAACTATCCTTTTTCAAGGTGGAAGTTAACTAATACATATTCCATTTATAAATAAAGAACATGATTTCATGTCATAATTGTATCATGTTATAGGGGAAATTGACTAATATGCTTTATATTTATGGATAAGAAAGATATCATATAATAATTGTATCATGTTAAAGTGGAAATTGACTAATATGCTCTCTATTTATGGTTATGGAAATTGAGTAATATGATCTCTATTTATGGTTAAGAACTAATAAATTTGTAAACATTTTCTACGTTGAGATAAATAACAATAAAGTTAATAATAATGGTACTTAAGACTTAAAAAAAAGAGATCGAATTAGGGATGTGCATATCAGTTCGAGTCATATATAAGTGTATTCCTTTGTATGCACCAGTGAGTGAGAATAGAAGAAAATTCCTAAAATTAAAGGTAATAGTTTCCTCCAATGATACATGCAGTCCAAAGAATAATTTTGAAATGGTTATGTGGAAGTATTGGATCACGTGCATGATCAATAATTTGTAATATCATATTTTAATCCCTAATACATTGGTTCTCTGCTATGGATAATTTCTAATTTCATAATAACCATCATGGTGGATTTATTTAGGTACTAAAGTTTGGGTTTACTTCATCCATGGGGGCTTTACCTTGTTGACATATATATTATCATGTTTATTCATAGATGAGGGTTTTAAAATTTTGAAAAATAAGGTCAATATATTGTAGGTATTTGGGCATGTGGGAGGGGGTGGGATGTAGGGTATGGGGGTTTTATAAGTATTGGGGGTATAAAAAGGGGTATCTAGTATAAATAGGGGATATCTATTAAAAATAGGGTTTTCTTAATTGGAAATATGTATTGGGAGGGGGGATCAACAAAAGGGATTTTGTAGCTATTCAACAATATCTCGAAATTAGGGGTAATATTTAATATCTGACAAGGACATATGTTATGGCATAGTTTACTAATTCAAGACCTCATGACTCCAACGAATATGACTAATTTTATACAACCCACCTCTAATGCTCAAAACATTTTAATGGTATCCATATACCGCTTGGATCCAAAGATCCATGGAGAGGTCATGTGTCATGCTTCGAGGATTGTTCACAGTCCTTGAGACATAGAAGCTACTTATGTTTCATCCCCCAGTAATTATCAAGGTTATGAGACACATAACTAGTACAAAAACCTCCAAATGGTACCCATATCCCCACAAGAGGGTTTATGTGATTATATCCTCAATTAGTGGCCACATATCCACTTGGGATATTGTGTATGGTGGTTTGAGAAGTCATACTTGGCATTGGATTACTATAAAGGCTTCATTTAGGGTTTGTACCCTAGGTTTTCTCCCTCAACCATGGTCAAGTCCTTGAGACCCATTTTAGTACTTTAAATTTTATAATGATTCCCATGTCCCCACTTAGAGGTGGATAATCCCCTTAGGATTTCATATGTGGTAATTTAAGACATTGTTCTTAGCCTTGGATACCTAAAAGATTCCTTTTGTAACGAAGGCATGGTTTCCTCCCTCAACCATATGCAGGGAACCAAACATACCTAGTGCTAAAAAATCATAATGGAGACAATATCCCTATTTGAAATCCAAGTATCCAATTGGGAGTCCATGTTTGGTGGTTTAAAGATTAATTTTTACCCTATATTTTTGAATGATTCGAGTTCAATGCCCAAGTTCCCTATGTTAGAGAATATAACTCTCTACCTAGCCACCTAAACCATGTTCTAATGACTCTAACAAGACAAACCACACCTAAATTTCCCACGTCAATCAAGTTTGAGTTAAACTCCTAGATTTGGAGGTGACTTCCTTGATTTGGGAAATTAGTGCCCCAGTTAAGTTAGTAACCCATAATAGTCATTAGTTCCCCAGTTAAGTTAGTAACACCATATTTGAGTAGATTTAGGGTTTTTCATGTACTTATTTAGTTAAACCAATGCTCTGTGAGTCCCATAATCAATTACTAATTCTAAGTGTGTGTACATGTCTAACTGAGGGTATCCATCTCTAATTAATCCTGTATATCATTCCTAGCACTTCTTGAGCAATTCAATTTGTCTCTCTTGACCTAATTTGAATTTCCACCATATAAATATTGTTCGCCATCACTCATTCAAGTTAATGAAATACATCATTCTTTTCTTCTAATCTACTTCTAATTTTTGTGTAATGATCTATGATATCTCATTTGTTACATTATCAGTTTATTTTGATTTGATTTTCATAGTATATCTCTTTATTTTATGTGCCTAGATATGTATTCTCAAATCACATATGGTATCATAGTAGCAGGGGTACTAATATAGTTAGTGTACTAGTGATTGTTTTTGTCAGGGATCAAGCTTTTGTATATTAAATAAGGGATTTTCCAGCCATTGAAAAATCTTTTGCATCCACCAAAGAGCTCATTTTCATCTCTATTATAACCATTAAATTTCTCATATAAAACCATCAAATTTATAATTTGAAGCAATCAAAGAAGTGCATATGAATCCATCAAAGAATCGCTCATTTACAACCATCGAATAAATGCTCATTTACAATCTTCAAATAAGTTCATTTGCAGTTTCCTAAGAGCTCATTTGTATCCATCAAAAAGTGTTTTTATAACTATAAAAAGAGCACATTAAGAAGCCATGTATCTACTTTTAAATCATATATCGACCCCCTTCAGCTACTTCAAATAGAAATCAAGAGTAGATGTGCTCTTGAGGATGAAGGGGTTGTACCAAATCACCATGGGAGTCGAGGTGGAACCAATGGCACTAGTTGAAAAGTATAATATATGAATCGAATTGATAAAGTGGAGGATTGAGGCAACATGAGGCTACAAGGTTCGTGATGCTAACTAAAATTATGTGTAACAAAATGCCCCCAAAGTATAAAGCTAGAGGAAGAGGAAAGATGATGTACTTCTATATGACTTGTTAGAAAGAGGAACCATCAGTCGAAGAATTAACAATGACCATCAAGGAATTTACAATACAAATTGTGATATCTAGAAACCAAATATATCAAAGAATGAAGGCATGGTTGTCAACCAATACACTTCAAATCAATGCAAGTTCTATAGGTGGATATGGACACTAAAGAATGCAAGCATGGATCCATACCATTGATAGAAAACATAACTAATAGCAATGAGAACATAAACAATGGTTCTATGGATCGATGAAAAGATAACCATCATGAAATAATATCCATATAATTTCCATATGGAAAGCGACTCAAATAATCTCCAAAGCACCCTGGGTACAATATGCAACAGTCAATACCCCAGGGTATTCAAACCAAACTTGTAACCAATATGATCTTAACCATGTGAATAAAAAGAGTTGAAGTCGAATATGGTAGGAACCACTTGATTATTTCTCAATGAGGTAAACCATTAAAAGGTGTGAGGGAGATCACCAGTGGTGACAATGTCTCCCAAGGTATAATAGTACATTCTGGTGAATGCGTATATATGAGATGAATTCGAGCATTCTCATAATCATTCAATCAGAGGTCAAGAAGGTAAACCAATTGTCAAAAGAGAGAAGACCTTCCATTAAGGCATGCATACTTCAAGGTACTTAGTGGTCCTTAAGTCTAAATCCCCGAATAATGTTATCATGTCAACTAGTATAGACTCGTTGAAGGAGGGACATGATGTTTCCCACATCGTGAACATGAAATCGTTACAAAAGGATGATTTGAGGTGATAAACTGAATGACAATCGATTGACACAAGGTGTACAGGTGAATGATGCTAAGAGGTTGGTTCAGGATGGATGACATGTTAGAGTATTTTACTATTACAAAGCTTGACTCAAACAAAAGACTCCGCTTGAACATTTCATGGCATGACAGAAGACTTGGAAACATTGACTGACAAAGATAGGGGTAAAGACACAACGTGACATGATTGAGGAATTATCTGGATGAACCAAAGGAGTAATGAGACTCATGGACTTGACATGACTCAGAGACAATATGATTACCCAACTATTCAAATGAAAGATAAACAGGTTCCATGTTCATGAGTGATAAGAAGCTTCCATCAATACAAATTCGTAGATATTTCCTTCCCTTATTCCCTATCATGTTCGATGATTAACTATTTCTTTGTTAACAAGATTGAGGAGGATAACATATGCTCGGTATAGGTCATATTTAAGATGATTCCAATATCACATGTTTTATGAACTTGATAAAGTAGGGGTTCAGTCCCAAGAAAGGGCCCTTCTGTGTTTGATTTTGTGAGTCCATAGAATGTAAATTCAACGATTTTTCATGTTTAGAGAGTTTGAAAAAAATAAAGAAGACTCTAGGGTGAACTTTTCATAAATTTAGTCCCTAAGGCCCAAAAAGTGTAAAATAATACGTAGGAGAACTCTCTTAGTCAATGGGAGACTAAGGTATTCATTTTTCTTAATTAGTACACTAGGTCCAAAAAATGGTTAAACTATAATTGGACGGATGCTCCTTTGGTAACAAGTATAAGGCTTACAAGTTTATCGAGTGTGAAGGAAAGCAAGATCACTCGCATTGTTCCATTGATTCATGAGCATGGGGAAACAAACAATAAGCTCAATGTCATTTTACTAATATTTTAACAAGCACGAGAACAACATAAAAAGTGCTCGAAATATTTTTCATGTTTGACCTAGAGCACGAAAAAAGTAAAAAGTAAGCTCAAACCACTTTTCATGTTTGTAAACCATAGCAAGAAAAAGGAAAATGTAAATCTCAACGCCTCTTACTATTTTTAACAAGCTCAAAGAAAGTTTGGAAGAATGCTTGAAGCATCTGCTTCATTTTTTAATGAGCTTGCAATAGAGAATGAACTATGCTTGGGATGTTGTTTCATGGTTTAGTGAGCTTGAAACCCAAAATAAACTATATTCGACATGAGTCCCATTGACGAGTATATTCCCAACATGATTCCCAGAGGTTGGTACTTTCTCCTATTAAAATTGTCAAGTGGCTTAACTCCAACATGATGTAAAGAGGTTGGATACATGCCCCCAAGATTCATTTCATCTTCCTATTCTTTTTCTTCACTCAACTGAACTCTGGGTTACTACTAGGAAGGCTCACCAGAAAGTGAGGAAGAAATAGGATTTAGTGACAAAGGAAGATGAAATGAATGTTCAATTCATAAAAAGGAAGGAAAAATTGACTCAATGGGATGACCTGTTTCATTTTTACACAAGATTCAAATAGAGAAGAACTATGCTTGTGAGAACTTGTTTCATTTTTACACAAACTTGAAAAAAAATAACTATGCTTGAAGTAGCCCATTTCATTTTTTAACAAGCTTGAAAGGGAAGGAAACTATGCTCAAGGTTGACCTTATTTTTTAACGATATTGAAACCATAAATAAACTATGCTCGTGAATGGTTTCATTTTTACATAATATTGAAACCAAAGGTAAAAGCTATAGGGATAACTCTATAAAGATTTCGAGAGGATTGAGACCTGCTCCCCATCCACAAGGGGAAGAAACCACTAAAACATGCAGAACATTCATGGAGGTATGATGACTAACAATAATATGAAAACCAGGTTTAACAAAGGAATGTTGATCAATGGTCATGATATTCTCATCATGGGGAAAATACATAACTCGACGGAGTGAGGACACAAGAACTTTCATTGCATAAACATAATCATGTCCAAGGAGCATATTGAAATCCAATGGACCTTGGAATACAAAAGCATCAAGGAGGATTATTTTTCTTCCCAAGCTGACAAGTAACATGGGAAGGATCCTCATAGGTCTAGTGGAGGAGAACATATCCCTTTCTAAGCAAATGAATATAATATACTAAAAGACACTCCCTCATAAAAAAATAGTGTGATATATGTCTGTATAGCAATCGACACAATGATTTGAAAAGGGATAATCAAAGGAAGATGAGGTTCTATTAGAATATTACAATAAAAGGAAATGGATTTATTTCTTGGAGGGGGTCTCATTAAAACAGAGATGACTTCCTCTTGTCTAGAATAATCCAAATCGACCGTAAAAATTTCAGTGGTTTCTGGTTCACTATTAAGTGGGAGAGTGGGATAAGATATATATTGCATCAAAGAGACTACTCTTATCTTCAAAGGGACACTCTCAGGTGAAGGAGTGGGGTCGGGTGGAGATGTTTTTTAATCGACCACCAAAACTTCACTCTCCATAGGGGGAGGGGGGGGACTGGATGTTTTTCACTCTTAATTGGAAGAATAGGATCAATTGCGGATAGAACCGGATTGACCGCTTGATTAACCAATGATGGGTCAAGAGGAAACTTATGATAACCAATTTGAAGTTTTGATTGAGAAACTAAAAAATATTCCAACAATTTCAAAGCTTCATCCATGCGATAACAAAGAAAAGTAAGGTGCATGTCCCTACATAAGAAGAAATGGTTCTTAAATTCACCTATTCGGATCTTAAGCACATAGTCACTAGTTGATGGGGTATCATCACTATGATGACCAGAGGTTGACGATACGATTTGATCAAACCTTTTCAACCACACTTCTAAAAATCGGGAAAGACTAGGACAATCCTTAAGAAGGTGATCACCCTTACAAATCTTGCAATGGAACTTAGGTTTTTGAGGTGTTGTTGCGGGTAAATCAACACGTCTAATATGAGAAGTAGTTGGTTGAGACTTGGTTGTTTGTTTGCCTTTCTTTTTCTTAATCTTTTGTTTCTTCTTCATCATATCCACCTGATTAATAGAATCACAACTTTCAACAATTGAAGAGGGATAAATGGAAGAATACACATCTGATGAAAAAGGTGGATGGTTCACATAGGATGGGTATTATTGCGACTATGAATTACCATTCAAGACATTGGATGAATCCAGGATTACTAGATTGAATAACCATACCACTAAACCTATAATCAATTTAGTAAGAGTCAAAATGGGGATTAAAGGAGGGCCAACATTTCCAAAAGAAGGAAAAACAACAGGTTCCCCTTGAGAAGGGGTCCCTTAATTGGTGATCCCAATGGGAATAGCCATAGTTGCAGTAACAAAGCTACCTCTCACTCTAAATACATCTTAACTATATAGATAACAAGTGCTACTCAATCTAAGGTAACGAGAAAATTTATGTGACATGTGGGGTAGAAAAAGTTGGATCCTTATGGGAATGTCAATTCATTGTAACTTGCGATATACCTCAAGGTCCAATAGTAATACAGACCAAGGAGGATTGGGACTATACCCTTGGATGTATACCCGACTACCTGAATAGTACATGTCTAGTAGCTCCCCGAGGGGTGGTCTCGGTGTATTGCTTCGACAAGATGACCAATAGTCTACTCAGTTGGTTCCAGGATCCTAGAGGGCTCTATCGATATGCACAAGGTGCATGGGAGATTAAATCCGTAGTAATGTTCTCTGATGCATGACCATTAGAAAGGTTCCTTCCTATATACCATCGAGTATGTGGATAACCAGTATATATATCATATATATACCATAAAAGTATGTGGAAGGTCATTTGATATACTGAATAGTACGTGGAAGAACCACAAATAGTACGTGGAAGAACCACATAGTCCCCAAGATGCAGTGCAAGAAAAATAATGATAGATCCTATGCTTTAAGATGTCGTAACATGTCTCTAACCTATCACTCAAGATACTAAAAAAAATTAAAGTAGGATAGTTCTTAGTTTAATCTTTCACGATTAAATAGACCGATGGAGTGTGGACTTGTCCCAAAACGATGCACCTACTAAATGATATGCAAGTTCTCTCTTTCGATGAGATATATCTACAGTAGAGAGAGAGAGAGAATATTTTTCCAAATTGTAAAAATTCAATAACATACACTCACACTTAAAATGGTATTGACCCAAATTTCTCAAAACAAACTCAACACATGCATGCGGAAATGAAATGCAAATTTTCCAATTTCGATGAATCCTATCTGCAGAAACAAGGAAGAGCTTTCAAGTAAATAAACAAGCATAAAGTTGAATGCAAGAAACATAAAATCTTCTTTGAATGTAAAATGCATATAAGTCAAAGAGACTACAGAAAATTCAATTCATTTCACTTAAAATGCAAGCTAAAAATACTCCCAACTATAGTGCAAAGTCAGAGTGACAGACAACCACAACAAATCTCAAGAAAACTAAGTAAAAGAGGTAAAGGATAAGTCTAGAGAGAAATAGGGACTAATATAGACATGAAGAGATCTCAGAAAGGTATCAATCCAACCTTGAGAGGGGATTCGACTATACTGCAAAATTTTGTAGATCGACGCAGTTCACTATGGAACATAGCATGCTTACAAGGGTTAACGCGTTTGTATTAGGAACCCAGGTGAAATGTAGGTGCACTATTGATGAATAGCAGAATGCATTTCTGAAAGAAGATGCTCTATACTAGAATATAGAGTGCGTTGATGTCTAGAAAAGGGTTTTTTGAGATAATAAAAAACAAACAAGACTTGACCTCTAAAGGATATAGAAAAGGCTTCGGGTTATAGAATAGATCTAGACAATCCTTAGACTCACACAAGCCAAGGATTGCTAATAATCAAACAAATCAAAACAAGATCTAAGGATCTCAATGCAAGTTAAGGGAGATGTAAGACGGTCCCCAGTGGATTTGCTAAGTTCCATCGTAACGGTAAAAGGATTACATAAATTGTCTAATTTCCATGCTAACAAGCCATCAAAAAGTTCAAGAATCTAGACTCCTTTCCAAGATTGCAAAGTTGGACCAAAAAAAAAGAAGAACTTCAAGTCTCATGTCCAACATAGTCAAAATTTTGAAGCATCTTAAGAACTTAATGCTTGATAATCTATTCATTAGTATTGAGGTGCAGGAACGCATTGCAAGATAGAGAGACTATTCCTTTAAGAAATAATAAAATGATGGATACAAATGGTTATGTACATTAAGATCAATATTTACCATGAAGTCTCAACTGGTGATATAAGGTCATAAGCATCTATAATGTTGGTATTTGGAAGACTTTTTGAGGAACCTGTTTACCCAAAACCGTTATAGAACATAAATGAAAATGACAGAAGGGAACAATAGTCCAAGAAGAAGGGTGGTGTCTAAAAACATTGTTATAGCACTTAAGCACAAGACATTGTGATCAAAACATCACAATGCATACTTAACCATACATGTTAAGCATATTAGGAATATGAACACAACGCATGGGGTCATTCTGCTATAGTCTCTAGATCTAACAAACTTTTGTGAAGTAAGGAGGATTTGGTCCATAAATAGGGTTCATTGGTTCCAACAATTTCCACAAAATCCGCAACGTAGAAAAATTTAGTCGACTATTGTAGTCGAGCCAATCATGGTCACCGTCGACCTTTAGTAAACCATCCAATTGACTACTTAGTTGATCCTCTAGTCAACTGCTTCGCTAGTCGATTGTTGTCTATCAACTGATTTTATCCAAAAGATCTAGAGGTGTGATGAACCTTCAAGACCTTAGGTTCCATTAATACTGACGTTAAACCACAATTTCTAACACTTTCAAAGTAACCAAATTAAAAAAAAATCAAGATGGAAAAACTATAACTATAAAATATCTATTATAATATTGAGACTTTATTCACGTTATCCACAAATTAGATTTCTATTTACATTGAACTTAGACTCCCCCTATCCTAAAAATCCATCTAGATAAATTCAATACACTTTAATAAATTGCCAACATTTATATTTATTTCTATTCAAAAATTAAAAAATAATTGCATGGAGGGTAGCAAGGTGTTTACAACTGAGTATGGTGGAGATGTGTAATGTTATGTACCAAAAATAAAAAGTAATAATTAATAATTTTTTATGTTAGCTAACAAAATAACAAATAATTATAAAAAAGTCATATTGACCCATTGCATCAAGAGAAATGAGGTGCTTTTTACACATTAAGAAAAAAATTAAACTTAAAAAAATTGGATCCACATAGATACTTAATAAATCTAGATTTAAGATGAATCTATGTTTATAATAAAATAATTAAAATAAATCTAACATAATAAATATCTCTACATTTTATATTTATTTCTATTTAAAAATCAAAATAATAATAAAACAATTAAAACAATTATAACAATTATAACATCATACTTAACGTAACGGTAGCTGATTAATATGCATCAATCTTCATTTGCAAATTGCATTAAAATATTGATTTAAAATGACAACTATCTTATATGACAACACCATCACCATCTAAGGATTGACAAGACAATTTGTAAAGCCTCTTCAAATTTAATTAAATTAATAAGCTTCAATGGAACATGTCAAACACTAATGGTATGAATGAAAAAATAATTAAATTAATAAGCTTCAATGGAACATGTGGATATAGACGTGAAGACAGTGGAAACCTAAAACATCAAGTTACGTTAAAAAAACACACGTCTTCTCTTCAATAAAAAAATCCCACATCACTTAGAGGTCGTCGTGGTGCACATGTAGAGCACTCTTTTTCCATTTTTCTAAGAAAATAGGTCAACCACTGTGTCTCCTCCGATGGGCATTTGGGGCATAGTGCACCGACTCCCCACCCCAGCTTATTATGTTGCATGATTCCAGTCCAATTAGGCTGACTGACAACCTCACAACGACAGGAGCAAACACGTCTACCACACGACCTAATATTTTTAAAATTTTAATTTTGAAGTTAGCCTTTTTGAAATTTTAACATGGAAATTATAAAATTAATATAAAAAACTTTAGCTAGGATGAAAAAATAAACTCCCAAATATCCTTACTATCAATCGATTAATATATGTTACATAGCCATACCGCCCAAGGGGACACAGAAGGGCCACCCATACCTTTAGTCATCGATCTGATCTGGCCATGTTCCCAAGGGTCTTATCATTTGTCATATTTACATAACCGGATTTTGCAGGATGCTCTTAAATTTAACTGCTTCACATAACACGAACACTGGTGGAATATATTTTGTTGAAATATCGTAAGTAAACATTATCATGGCATCTCAAAAGTTCCTAAGTTTCTTAAAACAACCAATAAAAGCATTCCCGAAGAATTAAGATTTTCCTTGTGATAAAGGATTTATTTAGATATTTAATATGAATTTTTTTTTTAGAGATTTTAATGTTTTATAAAAAAATGTACTTTTGATGAGTGCTAAAACTACCTCCCCATGATTTGAACTAGAAAACCAGCAAAGTCATAAAAAAACCTTAATATCTTCTGGGACTAATCTCTAGCATGGATTCTTTTTATGAACCTAGAAAGATGGATTATTCTTATCATCTTAGATGTGGATTATCGAACGACAGGCTAACTAGGGGACCTTACTGTTTAGAACTATTCAACAGTCACCCGCAATTATTCGGTTGCAATATATTTTAAAATCTTCTGACGCTCTGCTAGCCGCACATGCAATTATTTGCCGACCACATCTGAATAGTGAATGAATAACAATAAGAAATATATAAACAATCTTGGCGTGGTAATGCACCCAATATGGAAAAGAAACTCACGTGAAGAAACTACTCTTATATGCACACGACTTTAAGAATTCTTGGAACAGTTTCTAACACGAAACATTTTAACTTTGAAAAATTCATTTAAAAATGAAAACAATGTCCAAGAATGCCATCGACGAGCAGACCCTGTCGAGAAGAATATCAAAAACCACGTTGAATAAGGAAGCTTCTCACCGACGATCCTCAAACCAGAAACGTTTCTTGGCCGCTTTAAATACCAATCATCTATTACCATCTTATACAACCCACTTCGGCCTTTGGAGCGCTTTACTGCCCAATAAAAGATGGGTGTACTTGCAGTTGCAGGGATGTCTTTCTTTTCCAAGCTATTTCTTCTTTTAATTGCTGGCTGCATTTGTGCTGCAAATCCATCTACTGCCTCATACTATAAATCCGCACCTCCAAAGCCATACCCTTATAAGTCTCCTCCTCCTCCATCTCATGTTCCTTCTCCAGTCCATCATAAGCCACCCCCTGCACCCACACCGGTTCCCAAGCCCCCAGTAGTGGAGAAACCACCGCCCCTCCATAGCAAACCTCCTCCTAAGGTTGCGCCAGTTTCTCCGTCATACAAGTACAAATCTCCACCTCCTCCTCCTCCTAAGGTTGTGCCAGTTTCTCCTCCATACAAGTACAAATCTCCACCTCCTCCAAAGGTCGAGATTTCACCACCAAAACCAACTCCTGCTCCATATGCCAAGCCTCCACCAGCTGACAAACCCCTTCCTCCTCCTTCACCACCAAAATCATGGCCAACTCCTCTTCCTCCCCATCACAATCACAAACCTTCTCCAGTGACCAAACCACCGAAATCAAGTCCTTCCCCACCAGAGAAACCATATGGATACAAATCTCCTCCTCCCCCAGCCCATGTTGTGATTCCTAATCCCCCCAAAGCAGTACCTACATTTCCCCCTCCCCATCCCAAACCACCCGTTTACCCTTCACCACCAGCACATGATCACTACTCTTACAAATCTCCTCCTCCGCCGCCATATTAGAATCTGCAAAGCAACTGTGGAGCACCGTTCTCTACTGATAATGTACGTTATTATGATTCCTTTCAAGTATTGTTTCATGATCTGGTTCTGGATTTGTTTTATGTCAATGAGCATTAATGTTTATTACAAACCCAAATCCTCTTTATAGAAATTGTATTCTTTACTCCTGCTACTGTAGATTGTTGCTGCGCTATAATTTTAACTTTCTCAATGTTTATAGATTAACTGCAGTGAAGTTCTTAAACTTATCTGGAGCTTATCATATGTGTATATTTACTTGCAGGTGAACGGGGGTTTAAAGAGACACCATATCCGAGAAGATGGATATATTTTCCTTTAGCATTTCACGTTTTTAAGCTGCTTACAGTGCAGGGCTGGATATGAATATCTGCCTGTACTATATCTCTGTTACGAATAACAGCATTTTCCACTCTTGTAATAAAATATTTTGAGAAAATATATGTGCTCTGTTTGAAAATGAAAGATCCTGGCATTCCGTTAGTTTAACGTTGGGTCCACAACGATTATTCATTATTTTTGTGTCAAAGTGGAAAAAAATCGGTAAAATTACACGTTACTGATACCGACAATACTAGACCAAGCTGTGCTTCGCACATTTTCTCATATTTGAATATTTACTCATATTGAAAAAGGGAAAAAGGGTAATCAACCATTTCACGCCATTTTTAAGTCCACATTTTCTCATATTTCAATATTTATTCTTATTGAAAAAGGGTAATTATGACAACCATTTCACGCAATTTTTAAGTCCAGACATTATCACTAGGCACACGCAAGTTTATGCGTATAAATAAGTTTACTACTAGCAATTGCCCTAAAATGGTGCAACAATACGCCGATAGGTTGTTGTTGGAGGGTGGAAAGGGGAAACTAAAAAAAACTCATGAACTAAAGTTTTTCACAGGTGTAGAGTTTGCCTTGTACCTTGACTATGATCACAAATAAATTACCAGTGTTGCAAGGAAGGAAAAGGAATGGTCAACCCTAACTATGATCACAAATAAACTACCAGTGTTGCAAGGAAGGAAAATGAATGATCAACTTTAAAAATCCCTTCCAAGATAACACACATATGCATTCAAATATTAAATGTAGGAAGAATTAGCAACTAATTAAACACAGTTAGCATTTTCATAGCACTTATGTCACCCAAAGTTGGAAAACCTCTTTCAAAAGAGAGTATTTCAATGAAATGTCTAATCCTTCTTACTTGTTAATCATCAAGGAATGGTAACAAGCAATCAACAAATTGATTCACTAGTTTTGATTGTGCCATATATTTCCCCAATAATTTAGAAAGAAATTAGCTCACATTTCCTAGGTTTTGTAATAGTTTCTTCTAATCTCATGCGATTCAAACTCATATTCTCAATAGAATTGAGTGGAATCTTTGTCGTATTGAAGAGTACTCATTTTAGCATATTCAAAGGCAAAATAATAGCCTTGCTGATAAACTCGCCAATGAAGCCACTTAATTGGACAAAAGGTGTAATGGTGATAAATAACGACCCTCCATTAGATTTGGATGTTTGTAATCACTCCTTGAGCAACCTTAATGAGGGGGGTAAAATGTTGTAGTATGCATTTCCAAATAATTGGAGAATTAGGGGTTTATGAATGAATTTTTGGTGGCATGTGGTCATGAAACTCCCTGGCGATCTCAAGTTACTCACCATTTATTTCGCACACACTCAAATCATTGCAACAAGTCTATAATGGTTCATTCAAAGGTAATTATGGAGTTTATAGTGGAATCTTGGGGAGCGAGTGGGATAAATATGGAATGGAGGTGAGTGTCTGGTTATTGTCTTGGATTTTTTGAGGCATCGCCACTTGAAATTGATTTGGTAGTTGTTTTCCTCTCATGGTTTCGTGTTTGCTTTAATGTGGTAGAGGCTTGGATGATAGGAGAACATATTGAATCTCTTTCAGAGTTGGGTATTTTCTTTGAGGTGGTAGAGTCTTAACCGTTGGGGAAACAAGTTGGAGAGAGTTGAGCATAGGTTGGAGAGTCTCGAAAATTAATTCGAGTTCGAGGATCAATTTTGTGGTCATTTAGAGAATAGGGCGGGGAAGCATGAAGGGAAATTGGTGCAACTTGTTGTTGGAGGATGAGGAGGATTAGCAATATGTTTAAGGAATTTCTTGGTCTATTTTGTTTCTATTTGCTTATATATTGTCACTATGTTTTGCTTTAGGGTCAGTTTGTAAGAAGTACTATGAGCTAGACTCTATGGTATTTACATTTTCTTGTTTTGATGTATAAGGTTAGGGTATTTTTGAAGTCCTTGGTTCTTAAACAGGGCATTTTGGGTTGCTTAGGATTTCCTCATTCTTTTTAATATAATCATCCTACATGCTTCTCTGTTAAAAAAAATTAACTTTCTCTATCGTTTTATAATCATGTTGATTCTCAACAAGTATTTGAGGTGGGTTTATCGTATTAGGGAAGTACAAGAGCTTTTATAACCCCTTGGTTCCTAAAATTTGATCATAAAAATATGTTTATTACTTGATTTTGAGTTTGGGTTTGTCTACCCTATTTACCATTACGGTTACAGAGTTTATTAGTCTTTTAGGATATTAGGAGTACTTTGGACACCTACAAAAAATTAGATCTTGAAAGAGTTGTGATAGGTCTATGTATATATGCTCATATTTGTTTTGATATAGACCTTAATAAGGGTCTTTCGAACAAAATATCTTAAATAGAAAAAATGTAAATGTCCATAGGTCTTGGATTATGCAAACACAACATTCAAGTCTAGGATATGTGTACCTCCAAGAAATATACAAGTTATTTTTCCTCATGCTCAAGCTCATCCTCAGGGAAAAAGGGACCAAATCAAAATTGAAGATCTAGAATTTTTTAAGGAATCAATGTCAAATAATGATATTGCTCTAGATGAGGTAAATTAACAACCACAAGTGTTGATTAAAAGGAGGAGAAATTTCATAAATTGAAGCTATTTGTTGTGTAAACCCAACTTTTGTTGACTCGATTGTTTACTATTGAATTGACTAGACCGATTGACCTATGTTCGACTAGATTGTTTGTTGGGAGATCTGATTGGATACTATTGTAAGTGCCTAATTGTTGGATGGACAGAGACTGTAATGCTAAACAGAGAATGTCTATATTTATTGTGTTATTGAACTAATCAGGTGATTGACTGGATCGAGTCGTGTTGTTGTCTAGTTGTTGAGCGGCTAGGACTGCATTTGGACAATAGTATTGTAGATTTTTTTGGGCAACTGCATTAAGTTTGACAACGAAGGTGACAGTGTTTCAAAATTCACTAGTACAAAATGAGGAATTAGCTACTAGGTGACTAAAATTTCTAGTCACCACAGGTTTTCCAAGTGATTTACTACTAAATATGAGCAATTTTGATTGACCCAACTATAAACGACTAAAATTAATGACTAATTTAGTCACCAATTAACAAATATGACTAGATAATAAGTGACAGAGTTAAAAGTGACTAAATAAATGACTAATTTAGTCACGGCATAAAAAATGACTAGCTAGAAGAATATGAATTAGTCATTTATGTTAGTTATTTTTAATTGTGTCATGGAAAATTGCAAATTTGGCAATGAAGTGTAATTTTTGTAAGTTGTCTACCTTCTATTAGTAATATTAGTGCCATGCACCTTGATCTTCAGAGATCCAACAAAGCAATTGCATGAATTTTCTCTTGACCATCTTTATCCCTGCTGCATCATTGAAGCAAACTCGGTTAAGCACGTTCCAAAGGAAAATTATGTTCCTATGTCAATTATGAATTAGGTACTAGAACTAGTACTGTATCGTTACCTAGATAGAAGCATCAAAGCCCTACATCCCCTCGAGAACATGCAATTCGAATGCACCTCCTCCACGTAGACTTACCAAATGCATCCAATGCATGGCCAAAAAAACACGTCAACTTCGTATTTCTAGGCTGAAGGTATCGTTCGACACCTGCTCCCCTGTTTTTGCACTTGATACCCTATTTTTGTAGACAATAAGTCGGTTCAGGATCTTGTAGTGACCAGCCGGAGCACTTCAAAGGTATGGTTCTTGCCGCTCTGATTGTGTTCATCACTCCAATCAATAACCAATTGTTATGGTTTTTTACAAGTCTCAATGCTGCTGAATTTACTGCTTCTAGTACTTTACATTTGCAATTATCACCATCTCCAGCCTATGCACTCATAACCATATGCATTTTTGAGCTTTCAACCTGGGAAAAGCATGAACACCCTCCTCACACCCTCTGGGCTCTCTGATTTACGCCCTGAGTGCCCTCGTAATGAAGAATTATCACTGAAAATTTCTAGAAACCTCGAGAAAACAATACCCAATTTTCCCTCACCTGCACAGATATATCTATGTTATGTAGAAGCAATTATAAAATTATTTTTATTGTAATCATGTGAAATACATAAACATGCATTCGCCTACCTCAGGCAAGGTAAACCAACTCAAGAGTGTCGGGATATTGTGGAATTGACATGGCGTTGCTTCCAATCATCTTTCTGTAGAAGGAAACAGTTGCACACTCTAATTCCTCATTGTCTTCTACGGTGGGAAACTCGAAGGTTCAACGTTTTTCATAGGTAAGAGCAAGAGAAGCAAAGGTAAAACGTTGGGTAGGCTGGATTGAGCTTCCCTGAACTTAAAGAGATTGGTGAAATCTCGTGAAAAAAAAACACTATTTTGGGTTTACGAGCTGTATAGGACACTCGGAGGTCAGGACTCAGACTCTCAACTCTCCAATTATATGCTTCAGTGTCTCTGTAATTTCTATTTCCTCTAAAAGATTATGCAGAGCTAAGCTATCGACTTGGTTGTCGTGAATCTACAGGTATGTATACCATTTTATACATCCCCAATAACACACCCAGTCACCCCATCACTCCCACCAGATGAGATTAGGACCGATGGCGGCCCTTTCCCTCTTTCTATCAAGCGAGCGAGTTCATACCCTCACCCCCACCATTGGCCAAGAAGATATATGTTCCCTCATGTCTCCAACAGATGACAAGAGATGTTCGCCAGATGAGAAAGTAGTCCCCATTAAATAAATACCCTATTCACCATGAGTCACCATCGTGCCGGACCCCATTAAATCTAAATACCCTTGGAACCTTCAACACAGACCCCAAAAAGATTAGCAAGAGAGACAAGGAAAAGGAAATGGATTTCTTTCTTTTCTTTTACTTGCCCAACTTAGGGCGGGCAGGGTTAACCCAATGATGAGCCCCTGAATGGTTAGCGGCGTAAAATTATTAAACCTATCGAAACACCATACGCGAGAGAGATATAATATATGTTTCTGAGTTTCCATGATAGTTATATTATCTTGAGTGAGTTCAAGTTCCCACCAGACAATCTATTTATTGATTACAAAAAGCCTAGTTGGAACAAATAGGGCGGGGTGGGGAGAATGATGGAGCCGAGTCACTTGATCGATCAATTTATCCATGCCTAATTGCTTCTATCCTCTGAT
>LPNX010977832.1:70745-185006 GCA_001517045.1 Pseudotsuga menziesii
GAAAAGGATTCAGGATCATTTACATTAAAAAATGGTAAAACGAGTAGTTCCTTTTCCAAGTTTTGTGGCATACACAACGCATGTGAGTTATGGGAAACTTGAGACTATTATTTATGCCATTGAATATCTTGTGATACGACCATACTCACACTCAGTTTTCTGTTCAACCATGTAAGTGCTTTATATATTTCCTAATATCTTCTGAGATGGGTGAAAACTTGACTGAATGCATTGCCTCTTTCTAGGTCCTTGAACGGCGGGAGTACTTTGGACGGTATGGGAAGGTTCTGAAGGTATCGATTTCTCGTTCCAATGCTAGTAGTCAGCAATCCACCAGTAATCCAACTACTAGTGTGTAAGTGTTAAATGGCTTCCTGTATTGTCTCGATTCTCATCCTTTATTGTCTAGTCTCTCATCTCAAGTAGGTTAACTTTTTAGTAGCAAATTTAAGATATCTCAGAACACAGAGATGGCTTTATGATAGTTTATATTTTTTTCAAATATAGTTTAAAACAATTTTTAGAACATGATCATTATTTCTCATGAATTAGACAGCTTGAGCTGGAATGCATAAAATTCAAGTTAAACAAAGTAGAAAACATTCTAAGCCTATCTTTTATCCTTTTGATTCTTCTTATTTTTTATGTATCAGATATATTACCTATGTGAAAGAGGAAGAAGCTATTCGTTGTATTCAGGCTGTAAATGGATTCGTGTTGGATGGTAGACCATTGCGGTATGTTTGCAGATACTTTCCATGATGCTCAAGTGGTCTGTATTTTTTGTAAGATTTTTGCATCTGTTTGGACTTTAATATTATACTTTCCTTGAATATGATGTTTGCAGAGCCTGTTTTGGCACAACTAAGTACTGCCATGCATGGCTGAAAAATATGGTAAGTGCAGTTGATGTATTTCATTATTGAAATTTTCTGGAAGATATAGTGTGCATGTTGCTGCATCATGTTTCCTATAGGAAATTTGTTTGGTTTAATTTTCTTACTTTGTGAGAGTTATAATTTTGACCATCAATCTTGTTTTGTACTTATCTATAGCGATTCATAACTTAGATAATTTGTTTTATATGCTTAATGCTCTCTCTGTTTTCAGCCATGCAACAATCCAGATTGTTTATACTTGCACGATATAGGTACACAGGAAGACAGTTTTACAAAAGAGGAGATGGTTTCTACATGTGCAAGGTATGATGTAGGAGTCTCTTATAGTTTTGCTTCAGCATGAATCTCATTTTTATTTCCATCTCTTCTTACAATCCCTTTTCATTTGTGTTAACTAATGTATGTCTCTTATAGTTTTTGTACGCTCTACAACCAGATAAGAGTCATCTGAAAAGTTATACTGGTCATGTGCTTGGTTCTTTCTGCATAAAGGTAAATGGATTTACTTAACATATAATCTGCTTTGAATATACTGATATTACTTCATTTGTAGCTATATTTCTATACTGAATATAGCAGGTGAACACACTTGGCTTCTCTAGCAAGTTTACAAAGGATAATGGTGAATATTAATTGTGAAATACCTCCCTGAGCTGGTTAAGATTATTAATGACAACTATATATATGCACGGGTGGCAAAGTTTGGTGATAAGTCCTGTATTTTGTTTTTGCAATGATTTATGGAGTTTGAGGATATGCCCTTATCTGAAATCCTTATGGGATGCTTAGGTGGCAAGGTAAGGTGCATAACTTTTGAAGAGAAATGTTTTGACCATGTCATTTGCACCAAGGGATTCACAAGAAGCCCAAGTGCAGTTTTCTTTGGAGCGAGGCGTGCCTGCTGTGATTGGTGTAATGGGTACACAGCAGCTTCCTTGCCCTTCCCATAGTAGGGATCGAAACGTCGAGATTTGCGAAATCATCCAATGCAGCCCCTTCTTATTTACAATTATCCACTGCGTAAATGACTACTTTCATAAATACTAGTTACTGGTAAGTTGTAATAGTAATAATTATGTAGTTTGTAGATTGATTTCTATCATAAATTTGTTTGAATATCATCATTGTCAAGCAATAACAACTTCTTAAAGAGTGCTAGCTCAATGGTAGAGCGTCTGCCTAATTATGGGCAGGAGGTTGGTGGTTCGATTCCTTCGTGCCCTATCATAAATTTGTGACTACAAAAACGACTAAATTCACATATATACGACTATTAGTAGCTAATTTCTCGTATCTTAGTCGTATTTAGCTTAGTCATTAATATGTTAACTTCTAGTAGTTTATTTAGTCATATATTTGGTCATTCATTGTTGCAATCAGTGACTAAATCAGCGACTAAATCAATGATTAACTCAGTGACTAAATCAATGACTAAATCAGTGACTACTAAGTCAAGCTATTAATGACTAGTGAAATACGACTAGCTATAAGATAGTGGTAATTTGCTACTATTAGTCACCGATTCAAAAATAGTTGTTTATAGCCTGATTTTAGTCATTTTTTTAGTCATTAATTTCTCATTTTCTACTAGTGATTATTCCAAGAATGTTACTGCACCAAGTTTGATTAATGTTTGCAGTTCAAATCAAATTAATGGGGGAATGTTGTACAGTTTGTTCTTTCCTCCAAGCTACATTTATGGGGGGTGTTGAAACTTACGATTTGCTAGTACCCTCACCTTGTTAGCTTATGTCCACTTTAGGATCTTAGATCCACTTTTTATGGATGATTACAAACGATGTGGTCCACTTGTTCTTGATTTGGGCCCCTAACCAAACTTATTTATAGATGGACCTTATGGATCGGTCTATCATTGGATCACTATGATCTTATGGAGAAAACTCATTGTGCTTAAGTGAAAATGATGTTTTTAGACACCACCACTAGTGATTTGGGAACCTCTTTTCTGTTATGTTATTCATTTCTTGTCCCAACATAATCAAGATAAACATAAAGGTGATTAATGTGCAACTAACGCACATTGGCTAGAAAGATAATCACAACATCTTGTTTCTCCTTATTATTAGTGGCAACCCCAACATATACACCAATGACATGGAAGAGTGAGTGCAAGGGGCAATAGATGGCCCAATCTACGAAGGGGAGATTTAGTGTGTGAAGATTTGCATTGTTAGTGTAATTGGCATAACATATAGGTAAACAATCCAATTGAAAAGGCCATTGAAAAAAACCATAAGGCTATCACTAAAACTACAATACATGAGCGCATATACTAACTACAAATGAAAAGGAAGGAAATTGCAAGTTGTATGGATAGAATTTTTCAAGTATAACCCATTAGCAGGCTTCTTGAGGAATTGGACATTACAATTAATGAGCAAGAATACCCCCTTTCCCAAAAATTGTTTGATGATGTGAGGGCCCTACCATAAAGATTCAAACTTTCTCCAAGAAAGTTTATCATGTGCTTGATCCTAAACAAGGACTAAATTGTCTTCTTTAAATGATCAAGGGTGATCATGATGATCGTAATGTGCTTTATAGCATTTCTTAGTAGCCTCATTATGTTGTAAGGAAATGTAACGGTCTTCATCTACTTGTTTGAGTACAATTAGTCGTTGTTTTAAGTGAAGTTGTTTGTTAGAATTTCGACCACTAAATGCAATGAGGGGGATTTGACACTCAATACGTAAAATTTCCTTTGCTCTATGAATAAGGTGAAATGGAGCAAAACCAATGGCGGTGCAGTTGATGTCCTATAGGCCCATAAGGTGGAAAAACCATGAGGTGCCAATTGGATTTTTGCTTATCAATCATTCATTGAAGCATGGTTTGAGAATCTTGCTGAGAGACTCAATTTGGCTATTCCCTTATAGATTATGTGAAGATGAGAATTGATGCTAAAATTGTAAATGGGTAGCTAGCTCTTCCCAAACTACATATTCAAAATAGACATCATGACGAGAGACCAACAATTTCAAGACACCCAATCATGTGATGACATGTTTAAAGAAAAAATGAGACATCATAGCAATGATGTTGTTATTTGTTAACATAATCTCAACCCATTTGGTAAAATAGTCAACAACCACTACAACATATTTATGTCTTCCGATAAACATGGTTTTCATTCCATAAAATCAATTGTTGATTTGCATAAAGGATCAACACAGATTATAAGGTGCAGTGGGGCTAGAGGGGCATTTGCCTTAGGAGCAAATAGTTAACGATTACAACAACATTTAACTACATGAATGCAATAAAAAAACAAGGTAGGAAAAAAATAACAACTGCAAATTATTTTTGGGGGTGGTGGCCATACAAGAGGGGTGACCATTGCAAGCTCTCTTGTGACAATCATTTAAAACCCACTCAACCTCTGCCAGAGTGAGACATTGATATAAAATGGTGGTAATGAGCTTGTAATAAATGTGATATGAATCCTTGGGAGAGATGAAGTCTGAAAGTTTAAGTGCTTAAATAGATATAGGGGATCCACTACACCACACCATAAAAAAAAGTCATTTTAATTTTGAAATTATTATCATCATAGGGGATCTACTACACCACACAATAAAGAAGGTTGAATTTTAATTTTGAACTTATTAAAACTTGAAAAAATGTTTCTGCCTCTGAATGTGATCCCTTTGCATTCTTAAATCAAAAATATCTTGGACACCTAGAAATAATGCTTGAATTAATTTTGGTACTTCTTCTGGAACTTAATAAATTCCGAATTAACATAAATTGCATGTTTATATAGAGTTATAGAAATATAAAGTTGTGATGTGAATGTTGTCTATGAAGTGAGGTTATTTTCTCACCGCGATCGTTTTCAAATAGCATTAAAGCATGAAGCAATGCATCCAGATATTTTTTCAAAATACACTTTAGAAATAACTCAACAGGCGAAGGGAATAAAAGAATGATATTTCAGATGTCACTTTAATTTAGACGTCTCTTCACTCAATTTTATTTGAGATCTGTCTGTAACGATTCCTATCCATGAAAGCTTACAATATTCTATATGTTTTCTATCAACCTGACCATGATCAAAACAGCACAGAATTTCAGGTCGAAAATCAGCGTAGAGAAAGCCGAAACACGAGCGCTCCAGGTCCAAGTTGAGGTCGCCCCATGACATCAGCAGGAAGAAATACCACAAGTCCAAGTCAAATTCCAAGTCAAGGTATCGGTCTCCCAGCAAATCTCGCCTTGATAAGAAATGTCGAAGGATCGATGACAACGACAAAGAGCGCCAACGGGCCGCTGTGGTGTCAGAGTTCGTGGATGGGATCGCACGGGAACAACAAAACCGCACCTCCACTCTCGACGGCAGGGGAGAAGAGTTTGACAGGGCCGCCGATCTTGATGGGGGCGAGGAAATCAAGATGATGAAGAAATTGGGGATTCCAATGGGGTTTCATTCTACCAAGGGGAAGCCCATACTCGACACTAATTGGTACACAGCATGTGGCATGTTTTTATTGGAGGAAGGGATGACCACCCTCCAACCAATCAGGTCCATTGTTTTACAAAATGGATCTCAAAGAAAAAATCCTTACGGCGTAATTATGCGTATAAATGTGGATTGCCGTTGTATTAAACTATAAGCAAAATTAACCTTCAGCAAATTCTTTTGTAAATACTGATTACTGGTTGTATTTTTAATATTTTAGAAAATTCGTTTTGTGAATTGCAAATTCCTCGGCAAATAACCTTTCCAAATTGAGTATTAAGGAACTTATTTTAACTTTTTTATGGAAATATGCTACCGCAAACGTCTTTCTACACTTACGAATTTTTAATACAGTCTAAGGGATATTGGTATTACTAAACTTTATTAGGATATGTGTAGATCATCCATAGATATTTAAATTGATCACCAGGGATCTCGATATAAACAGTCTCGATTTGTACAAGGGTTTATGAGATGATGTTTATTTTAATAAATTATAAATCTATAGAAACTTAAAACTAATAAACTGATAGCACAGTCGTCCAGCTTATATAGCATTTTAGAATACAATTAATTGATTGTAATATATGGTCTTATTTATTCCTATGCTATAATTGTAATTTTGGTATAATGTTGTCATTGTAATTTTGGTATAATAACTAGTGAATGATATTCCTATTTACTTTGATAGTGAATTAACTCCATCTATTCTATAAACAAAAGCCATAGATTTACAAAACATTTTAATTCTGTAAATGCACATTAAGGAAATATTTAGGAAAACAATATAAATAGGAAATATATAGTCGAATGTAAAATTATACTGTGCAGATTAGAAATAGACGATTTCATTCCATTAGGTACATGAGACAAGTATAACAACAATAAGCTAATTGAAAACAATTAGAATTTACATTAACATACTTTAGACCTAGGATTTAAACATAGAGCATTAAAATATAAAGTATAAAACTAGCACAAACGCTCGAAAAACAAAAGTGGAGAAGTTGTTCCTCCCAGCCAACTTCGAGAGAAGCCAAGCTACTTGCTCCATAACCCCGAGCATGTTTGTTGAACCACAAGAGAATTATTTCAATGTGTCATCTCTTGTATTTCACACATGTTAATCCCATTCCAATGCTAGCCTCCTCTTGCTTATGGACATACTATTATATAGTATTTTTCTTAGGACTTTGGTCATTTATGAGCCCCTTGTTCTTAGCACTCCACTAGGAGTTATGACCTCATTTTTGGGGATGATGCCTCATTTTTGCTAATTGTCTTTTTCCTCTTTTGGGTTATCCACTTTTGTTCCCTTCAACATATTTTATTAAATAAAAATGTTTTTATTACAAAATGTTTTATTCTTGATTTTTTTGTCAAAAATAATAAAATAATAAATAAAGTATTTTTCAAACAAAAATAATAATAATTATTAATTCAAAAAATATTACATTCTGTTATCTAAAAAAACATAAAATAATTATAATATAATATAATAATTATTAACTAAAATATATGTAATTTTATTTTATTGAAAAAAAATTGACATATTTCATTCAATAACAACACATTGCCATTTAATTTAAAAATTAAAATAACTTACTTAATGCATCAATATATAATATATTTTCATTTACTCTCAAACAAATCAAATCAACCAACTTTACATTTTGGGTTTTAGGACTTTTAAGATATTCTCAAAAATATAAATTATTTACTTTAACAAGTGAACAAATAAATATTTTAGTAATTTCAAAAAGAAAAAAATACAATTTAAGATTTTTAACATATAGGCTATTAATTTATAAAAAAAACCATTACTATTTAAAGAAGTCAATAAAACAAATATCATATTAAACTATGCAATTTCAAAAAAGAAAAAACAATAAAAACGTCAAAATGAAAAAGTAATTTCTTAAATTTTTAGATTTTATATTACAAAGATTGTAAAAAAACAATTAATACCACGAGAATTAGAATATTAGAAGGCATATATAAGTATGAATTTGGGTTATTTTAGGTTTCTTTATACCAATAGTATGGGCCAATAAGGCATTGAAATAGGTTGGTTGAAGCTATATATGTTGGAAACGTGTGACAACAGTTCTCTCAGTAGGACTTATTGAATTAATTTAGTTTATTCAGTTAAAAGTAACAGTGAAAGAATTTTATATATTTCTTGTATTTTTGTAGAGAAGAGTCAAAGAGTTGTAAGCTGTTGTAATCTTCATTTATTGAATAATAAGAAAATCGATACCATTTCTCTGTGGATGTTTCCCTCTCGAGGGTTTTACCATAGTAAATTTTTGTGTTCATTTATGAATGTCTGTTAATATCTTATGTGTTATATTTTCTCTGTAGATCTTAGATCCAACAAGTGGTATCAGATCTTTGGGAGTCTGCTCTAGTCTGTGGAGAAGATCTGGAGTCTGTGGAGCCGTGAAGAGTAGCCCGTGGAGGTGAGTGAAAGAGTGCTTCGTGGAAGGAAGGTTACTGCGCATGAGTCTGCATGTTGAAGGAAGTTGCTTTGTGGTTGTTTGGTGGACCAGTGTGAAGGAGAGAAAAGAACCTAGCATGAGAACCATTTACTACTCTTTTCTGTAGATGGAAAGGTCGCGAGAAAGTTGTCCCGAAGACCAACCTAAAGCTTCCTGGATGAAAACGTATGCAAGAACCCAGTCTTGGTTTAGAATCTTAGCTACACCGTGGCATTAGAGGAAATTTCAACTCAAAATGGGCCTCCTAAAATGAACTAATAAAATAATGGTTAAAATAATAAAATAATATTTATTAATTTTGGAGGAAGAAAAGAAAAAAACTACTTTTTTGTTTGTATTTTTGACATATCTCCCCGTGTTTTTACTCAAATTTCGATTGGGAGAGCTCGTTGGATGCGGAATTTAATTCCACATCCAACAAGTACCCACTCGGCATACTTTTGATGGACCCCGCTACCCCAAAAACAAGAAATACCTAAAAAAACGGAAGCTCATGTTTGTTGCTGCTGGGAAAGAGCGGTAATTTTTTTTTTTAATTTTTTTCACCTGTGCAATATTATTTATTGGAAGTTTGGAATAAAAATCTAAAGTCATGAAGTTTATTAGAAGTTTTTTGGAAGTAAAATAAAAACCGTGAAGCTTATTAGAAGTTTGAATAAAAAAAAATTCAATTAAATTTTGGAGAATTTACAGTGTTTGGGAACATATATTTCCAATAAAAGTAACTAGCACTTATATTTAAAAATTTCTTGATAAAATGGAAAAAAAAACAGACTTTTAAATTTGAAATTGAAAAATTTGATGGGAGCAACAATTTCGAGTTGTGGAAGGTCAATATGAGGGATATGCTGATACAACAAGGAGTGGCGAAGGCACTGGTAGGGAAAACCAAGAAACCCTATGATATGTCCAATGAAGACTGGAATGAGATAGATGAAAAAGCTCTGAGTTCTATCACTTGAATGCATTCAATACTCTTGTTTGTCAGTTGCCTAGTATGGAAGATATTATTAGTTCTGAAGACAAGGCAATTTCAATGTTAATCTCTCTGCTTGAGTCATGGGCACATTTTGTAATCTCTATCAGTTTAGTTCTGTTGAGTCTATTACCTTTGATGATGTTGTGGGAGCCTTAATTTCTGAGGAAAATTGAAAGAAATCTAGTCTCGTAAACTCGACATCAGAAGTAATGGTGGCCAAGGGAAGAACTAGTGAAAGAGGACAACATTCAAATGGTACATCAAGATCAAAGTTGAAGCGGAAAAAGAGTAAATTGAAGTGTTGGTTTTGCAATAAAGTAGGACATCTTAAAAAAGATTGCTGGAAACGCAAGCAAACTTCTAGGGAGGATAACTCTACAAATGAGGCAAACATAGCAGAAAATTATTCAGGTATGGTTGATGAGGTATTAACTACTTCTACTGTCTCAGAATACCATTATTGCTAGTTAGTTGATTTTGGAGCATCTCATCACATGTGTCTCCATAAAGTTGGTTTTACACATACCAATCTGTAGATGACGGGATAGTTTATATGGGAAATAATGTTACATGTAAAACTGTTGGGATAGGGTGTATCATAATTAAAATGTATGACGGGATTGTTAGGACTCTAACAAATGTGATATATGTACCTGAACTAAAGAAGAACTTGATATCAATGGGATTTCTTGATAATGTTGGTTACAAATTTGTGGTTCAAGGTGGATTTATGAAGATATTGAAAGGTATCTTGGTTGTTATGAAGGAAAAAAGAGTCAAGAACCTGTATAAACTTGAATGGAGAACGGAAATCAATCATGCAATAGTAGCATCAGTTGGTGCAGCAGACTTCACTCGTCTATGGCATAAGTGGTTAGGTCATATCAGCTAAAGAGGAATGAAGGTACTTGTTAATCGGAAGTTCCTTCTTAGTTTAAAATATATAGATTTGAAGTTTTGTGAGCATTGTATTTATGGTAAACAAGCTAGACAAAAATTTAAATTTAGAAAACACACTAGTAAAGGTATCCTAGGCTATATTCATTCTGATCTATGGGGACCATCTCCTAAAAATTCTTATGGGGGATCATCATATTTCCTCATTTTTATAAATGATTATTCAAGGACAGTATAGATCTATTTGTTAAAAAGAAAAGCTGATGTTTTTGATATATTTAAGCAGTTTAGAGATTTGGTTGAAAAGAGCAGTGGCAGGATCATTAAATGTCTTAGAATAGATAATGGAACCGATTTTAATTCTAAGGAATTTGATAATTATTGCAAGGATGGGATCGAGAGGCATGAGACCACTGTTTACACTCCGCAGCAGAATGGCGTTGTTGAACGCATGAACATGACTCTTCTTGAAAGAGAGAGGAGTATGCTTAGTAATGAAAAGTTCCAGCAGGAATTGTGGGGAGAGGAATTTCTTATAGCTTGTTACCTGGTCAACCGATCACGATCAACGACCATTGACTGCAAAATTTTGGAAGAGGTATGGATAGGTCAACAATGTGATTATTATAATCTTAGAGTATTTGGTTGTGAAGCATATGCTATTAATCCCAAAAATCAGTGTTCCAAACTAGATCCTAAATGAAGAAAATTGATATTTGTTGGATATGGTGATGTTGTTAAGGGATATAGATTGTGGAATCCTACTGTCCACAAAATCATCATCAACATAGATGTAACATTTAATGAAATTTCTCTATCAAATTTAGATGTGAGTAATGATTTGAAACAGGCTAATGTACCACAATTTGAGCAAGTTCAGTTTGATACTCAGTCGTCTACAAAGGGGAATCATGAGGATGTCCAGGAAGAGGATATTCATGAGGACACTCCTCAAGCAGAGGATGAGCATATAGAAATAGAGGAGATACCACAATCTCTACGGAGATATACACGGGACATAATTTTTCCAAAGAGGTATAATGATTTTGTCACATCTGTTGCTTTCATTTCTAATGAAGGAGAACCTGACAGTTACCAGGAAGCATTGAAAGTGTCTGACAGTGACAAATGGAAACTTGTAATGAAATAAGAAATGGATTCTCTGGCAAAGAACAAGACATGGGATCTTTTGGAACTTTTAGAGAGTAGGAAAGTGGTTGGCTGCAAATGGGTGTACAAACTTAATAAAGGAGCTGAAAAATATGGTAAAGTCAGATTTACAGGATATCTAAGGTAAAACCTAGAAAAATAATCTTATAGGAACAAAATTCTAAGGTAGTACTAGATTACAACTCTAGAGATAACACTCTCCTTCACTGTATTATTTATTGATTCCCGATTCTAGTGAACCAAAATGTTATGAATAGGTAATGCAGGTAGAAACTAAAAGGAAGAGGGAGAAAGGCATGAATGAGGATATGGACTCATTGGTAAGAAACTAGACTTGGGATTTGGTTGAGTTTCCTACAGGGAAAAGAGCATTGTAGAATAAAAGGGTTTATAGGTTAAAGGAAGAGGATGGATGCAAGAAGCGATACAAGGCTAGACTTGTTGTAAAGGGGTTTGCACAAAAGAAAGTTATATATTTTGATGAGATATTTTCTCATGTTGTTAAGATGACTTCAATTAGGACTATTTTAAATCTATTGGTGGTAGAATATTTGCATCTTGAGCAGATAGATGTAAAAAAACCTTTCTCCATGGGGATTTGAAGGAAGAGATTTATATGTAGCAGCGATAGGGGTATGAGGTCAAATGGAAGAAGGATTTTGTTTGCAGGCTGAGTAAGAGATTGTATGGCATGAAACATTATCCATGGCAGTGGTATTTAAAATTTGATAAGTTTATGACATAACAGGGCTATAATAGATGCCCTTTTGACCACTATGCTTATTTCAAGAGGCTAGATAATGGAAGATATATTATCATGTTATTGTATGTGGAAGACATGCTGGTTGTAGGGTCTAACATGAAGGATATAAATGTGCTCAAAAGAAAACTATCTAAATTGTTTGTGATGAAGGATTTGGGTGTTCCAAAGAAAATCCTTGTTAGGAGAATAAAAAGAGATAGGAAAAATTGCAAATTGGCATTGTCTCAAGGTGAGTACATAGAATAGGTGTTGCAGATGTTTAGAATGTAGAATGAAAAACCAATTAGTGCACCTTTGTCCATTCATTTCAAACTAAGTAAGGAGATGTGTCCCAAGATACAAGGGTGAGATAAATTACATGTCCAAGGTTCCCTATTCATCAATAGTTGGCAGTTTAATGTATGTTATGGTATGCATAAGACCATATATTGCACATGAGGTGGGAGTTGTGAGAAATTCTATGAACAATCTAGGTAAAGATCATTGGGAAGAAGCACAATGGATTCTCACGTATTTGAGAGGTACCACTTCTCATGCATTATGTTTTGGAGGTTTAGACATTATTCTATAGGGATATGTTGATGCAGATATGGAAGATGATAAAGACAATAGGAGGAGCACCACAAGGTATGTATTTATTGTGGGTGGAAAAACAATAAGTTGGTTTTTGAAACTACAAAAGTTTGTTTCATTTTCAACAACGAAAGTAGAGTATGTTTCTTCTATAGGTGCTAGTAAAGATATTATTTGGTTGCAGAGGTTCATGGAGGAATTGGGTAAGAAGCAAAAGAATAACAAGTTTTGCAGTGATAGCTAGAGTGCCATTCATCTTGTAAATAATTGAGCATTTCATTAAAAGACTAAACATATACAACTCAAGTACCATTTCATAAGATCTGTTATGGAAGATGAACTCTACTCCAATCCCTTTTATGGGATACTCATAGACATCTCCAAGTTTCACCATATGAGGTGACTCTTGTTCTGACAAGTTGATAAGGGAATCTTTGAATGTTTTCATATGATTGGAAGCTCCACTATCCACAAGCCAATCATTTCTTCCATGAGTGACAATACATGTGAGAGATGAAACCAAAACATATTTTTCATCACTTGAATCTGAGTCATCTCTTATTCTTTTACTTGGTGGATCATCATATTCAACAACATAATCATGGTTCCTCTTCTTCATGTTTTTTCTTGTGTTTCTCTTGTTTTGGGGGAAATATCTTGCAAAGTGACCTTTCTCATCACATTTGTAACATCTGGAATTAGAATAGTCCCTTTGAGGTCTATGATTCTTTTGGAATATTTTAGGATTATTGCGAGGATGATCCTCCTTCTTGCTTCTATCCTTATTTGCATGAGTTTTTAATGCTTGATTGTCATCTTCTCCTATATTCTCTTCTATTGCCACAAATTAAGCTTCTTCTTGGGTGCATTCCTCCCACAATCTGCTAAACTTGATGAGATTCTTCATGGAGCATATCCCTTGGATGAATGAGTCCCATGATATTAGGATACCATTCAAGGTAGTCATCACTATCTCTCCTTCTTCATCCTTTTATTCAATTTCCTTAAGTTGTTCCTTGATTTGAGAGACCCTTGTGAAATAAGACTACATAGTTTTGGAGCTTCAGAGCTTCACATTTTGGGTTGATTTCTCAAGGTCATTTTATGGTTGATGTTATTTCCTTTAAATAGTTTGATCGAAACATCAAACATATTTTTGGGATCCTTCAAGGATCAAACATGAGATATTAGGTGATCTTTCATAGAATCAACAATAAGACTCTTGGCTCTAATCATGTTCTTCTTATGATATGCTTTGAATTATTCTCCCTTGGTTCTAAAACCTCCTCGTTGACATACTTTTCCAAGTCATTTTATTCTAGGATAAGAAGAATTTTATACTTCCATCCTCAGAAGTTGTCAGCTCCTTTAAGCTTATCCTCAATCTTGGTGTGATTCATCTTTTTTACTATTTGATATGAGAAAATCAACCTGAAATAAGAAATAAATAGATCTTATAAATTTGAGATGCCCAAATTACTTCTTGAACTTGTTTACCTAAGGTTTGATAGAGAAAACCTAATTTTTAAACTGAGAATCTTGAACTTATACTTGGATAGAAAGATATGCCTCCTCAAGGCGGGTTGTCCAATGGTGTCCTTTTCCAAAATATATGGATGGAAGTTCCAAAAAACTAATTCCCTGGTTTCTCCTAACAATGATTAGGTCAAAAATCAAACTTGTCCAATTTGGAATCTGCTTCCACGGAAAGATGCACCTCCTTGAGGCGATTTGACTTGTCCCTCTTTTCTAGATGATGTGTTGAGAAAAATGTTAGAACTTGGAAGCCCTAGTTTTGAAACTGCATAATGCCTTATTTCACGCTAGATATGATACCATGTTAGAGTTTGCAATTTAATTCAAATATGTCATATCTTTAAACTAATGCAATATGATCAAGAAACATAGACAATCACACTGATGAAATAGAGACACAAATATTTTTCCAGGGAAACCCTTTCTTAAGAAAAACCCAACAAATTCTTTTGTATATATTCATCACTAAGTACAATGTGAAACAATTCAGATATAAAACCAAGAGATGAGATATCCTTCGCAACTTATTCTTCTTCTCAACCGCAGAGAATTTGTCTTCCTTCACTTTGGAGTGAACTTGCTTGAGTAAATTGTATATCCAAATAAAAAGTGCACCTCTCCTATTTATACTTCTCAAGTGCATGAAATTCTTACCAAGTAGGGACGAATTGTTGGACTCACTAGGCCAACCTATCCTAGGGAGACTAAAAAATACAGTTAATGACAACTCTTTTGGGGACTATTGCCTCGACTTACAATTAGGGTTTACATTGATTCTTTCAATGAAATTTTACATGACCAAATACAATGATGGCATATCCCAAAGGAGTAATAACAAAGGTACAATAATACTATAATAATAGTACAACAACTGAACAACAAGAATATCGTCTGAAGTTACATTTTCAACAACATCAATAATCCCTCTTTTTTATTTGAATATGCACTCTTAAAGCATATTCTATGTTCTATAGTTCACCAAGGCCATACAAAGAAATGGAAATGGAATTACATATTTAACATTATAAATTCTTTGGAGTTTCTCATTCCCATAGAAAGAATCATTAACTTTCTCTCCAATGGATGGCCAAGGAATAAAAGTGTATCCAAATTCAATTCTAGACTTGCTTATTACTTAATTTTCATGTCTCTCCATTGTCTCACCAAAACCTACAGAACAACAACTGAATAATATCAACAATAAAGGAAACATCATAAACCTAATCCAAGCAGGATAAGCAATCTCGGTGGACTCTAAAGTATTATTTCTCTAATCATATACAACAACATTCTTTTTACTTTCCAATTTCCTTATCTTGATCTTTCAAACTTGAAATTTGGAGAGATTTTGCATCGCCACAAATTTCTTAACATTGATTTGAATTCTTAATTGAAGTTTCTTCCATTGCATATGCGTCAACAATAGTTACATCTAGTTAAACATATTAAAAAGAATGTAAGAATTAAAAGACAATAGGAAAAAATTATTTGGGAGTTAATTTCCCCAAAAAATATTAGTACAATTTAAATACTATTTTGTTGACAAAGGAATCCATAATATGCATTTATGAACTTGTCCTACTAAATTGTCTCGACGATTGAGACAATCATTCTCTTATTAGAGTAGCTCAGTGAACAAATAGATCTACATCCAACATATAATGAAAGAAAAAATGTGCCAATAGGTGAAGCAAACATGTCTGTAATGTGATCCCAGAACACTGAAATCCGTTCCTTCGCAAAAACATAATTTCGAGGATCCGATTTCGAGCCCTTCAAAGGTAAAATTTCAATAATCAGATCATTATCATCCTTCCAGTCCATACCCATGTTTGAAATGGATACCTTGTATCCTATGTGTCCAATTATCCAACAATGTATAGAAGAGAACCCCCTGTAACAACCTTCTTAGTAATTTGTAAAAACACCGTGGAATGGTTACTCTTTGTGAGTCCTTTTCGATTTCTTGGATAATTGAGTGAATTCTATACTAATTAAATATGGCATGCTGATGTTAACTAAAAATATTAGGGTTCATTTTCCAACATTCAAATCAAGATAAAGAAACAAATAAAAAAATTACTTTCCATCCACTCGTGAAGATAGTTACTTGTATCAACAACAACAAGGTCACAACATAGTCTAGGATGAAGAAATATGATGTCATTCAATGTTCTGGATAAATAAAATGGAAAAAAACATTGAAAAGCAAAGAGAAACATATATTGGGTAGATCCATATACCACAATTTTCTCCCTTTCCTAAATATAAAGATCCAAAGTATTTTAGCAGTCATAGGAATTTTATGCTCATATTCATCTCATCTTCCTCTTCCTTTTTGTGTTTCCCCTAAGGTTTTGTTGACTTCCTTGGACATAAAATACATTGCAGATGCTCGAAATGATTTGGGGCAATTTTCTAGACCTCAACTACATCTATGTCAGTTACATTATGAGAAGTATAGGACTATTTATCGACTTATCTATAATAATCAAAAACTATATTTTTTGAAGCCCTTTCATCTTTAATGCACCTACAATATTGTTCCAATGTTTCAGCTTGAGAAGAATGATCAACGGTCGTGGACAATGAAACATATCCTTCCAGTATTTTATCTACTAATTTATGTAATTGTCTTTCATCTAGGTCATGTAATGGTCTAAATATATTTAAAGTGTATTGCTTTATTTTATTATGTACAAAATAATCTTGCATAATACTCTTAGGTGAACATGCCAAACAACCATTTTTATAAATCTCGAAAAGATTCCACCATTTGTTCCACAAAATCGTCAGATATCAAGACAAGAGTAATCTTGTCTTTGCGAATTTCCTTCCTTCAAACTTCAAAAATATCAATGCATTCATTCATGAAACTCTACATCTGAATAGAGAATCATATTTTGAAAATTTGGAATTTGACCAATATAGTTAATAAAAAATATTGATTTAAACTGGTAAAAAAATAATTTATATCTTCCACTAAGATGAGGGAGTGTGTCTCTTCCTAAGGTGAGATGGTTTGTTACTATAAATCCATTTCTCCCTTGCTTTCATAACTTTATTAATGAATGGAGCATCAACAATTTCCATGCTTGAAGGAAAAGTTTGTTTGGCCAATTTTGAAATTATGGTCATTGGAGCATCTCTATGCAGCAAATGAGCCTTATGAAAATGATACCTGGGATGAAGTGATAGATATTTGGTATTTTCAAGTATTTCCTATTGTGTCGATATTGAATGTTGACCATCTATAATATAAAATTTCATGGTAGGCATATGAACTTCATCTTCATTTGTAACATAACAAGGATATCCACTTTCATTGTCGAAGGACCTTAAGATAGCCTCCCTGAGTGTAGTTGTGAACATTGTGACTAGTGATAAAAATGATGGTAATTTTTTCATGAATACCATTGGATGGTTTGGAATTCCTATATGTATTTATAATGGTTATGTAGTAGTCATGATATAGCAGTTATTTACGCTCTTGTATTTCATTTTGGGTATGCTTCGCTGAGATAAGATTAAATTGTTTAAGAAACGACTAAAATAGAAATACAACTATGTAGAAGAGTATTCTATCACTATTTGTAGTATGTTAAGAGATTTAATCTACTTAGTATTTAAGAAATCTAACCAAAAATAGTTGGTTGGTTCTAGATACGTTAATGTCGAATAGATCCTAATGGGTTATCTCAAGTGGTTGAGAGTTGTGAGTTGTAAGAATAAGGTATTGGGGTGAATTCCTTAGGTGGCTATGCATAGATATATAAAGGACTCGCTTGTTTTCCCCACTTAGTTAGGATCCGTAATTTGATTCGACAGGGTGAGGCCCCTTTGAGTGGACCCCTGAGAATTCTTCCCATGGACGTAGAAATTCCTTTGGGGTTGTGAACCACATTGAAAAAATGTTAATATTGGATATATGTTTACATTAAACATTTGATATTATAGCCTTGCATCCCAAGTGTTCACATTAGTGTGTTAAGAATTATATGTTTGCATTGCTTGTGGAATCATTTACAAGTATTAAGTTAACCTCGTGAAAAATCACATTAAATCTGATTGATATATGCATCAACAGGGTGCTTTGCGGATAATTATCCAGCATCTCATATAACAACAAAGGAAAACATGTATGGGCAAGTGGAACTACCTGCATGGCTTCAACAAAATGATGCATGGGAAAAATGACTATGGGTAATAAGGGATGTAATGTCTCCCTTTTATAAGAAGGGAATCTGTGATGGGGAGGCCTTACACATGGTAAGAATCGGATATGAAATGATACATCGGAGTGCAAGTATGGGATAGGGATATTCATGATGGCCCTCACACAAGATTGAGATTACAGTTTAGGGAATCAAATATGCAAGAAGTGGATAATGATGAAGTATCCATCATGTGGATGGGACAACTACGTTGCCGTATACATGGGATGGTTGATCATTCCAAGATGCCAGATGGATTGAATGGGAATGTATACGACTTCACACGACTGATATAATTGATGCTATCATTGAATCTAGATGTTTCATATAATTTTATTGATGTGTTTCTATTTTTTGGAATTCATGTATTTTTATTTTCATGTTTCTAATTTTTTTATTCAATGTGTTATTTTTTATTTTTTAGTTTTAGAATCCATGTGTTTTTAATTTTAGAAACCATGTGTTGCTCATTTTTATTTTGAGGTATCAAATTTTCTTATTCGAGACAAGTGTTGATTTGGTTTTTTATGTTTCGGCGACTGGATATTTTAGTTTCTTTTAGGTTTTTTCACATATCAATATGTTTTTTTCTATCAATTTCTTGATATTTTAGAATTCTTTCTTATATATTAATATATTTACTCCTAATTAAAAAATGTTATTTGTGGAATACATGAGTGTTATGTGTGGAATATATAAATAAATTATGTGTGGATTAAATGAACCGTTATGTGATCCCATGGGGGTTAGAGCAATTGGTAATGAGTAATTAAGATGAGAAGCTGTGAATGGAAGGTCACAAGTTCAAATCCCCCATGGGTACTTACTTACAAGAAAACATGAAATGTTATGTGTTGAATAGATAGTAAAAAAATGAGTGGATTAATTCAAGTGTTATGGAATATATATGTTAAATTTCATGAACCATAGATCTACAATCATGTATGAAGCTATCTGAAAATAAGGATGTAGTGGAATTGACAAATCAATGTAAACTGAACAATGGATTCATGACAGAAACTTCACACAAATTGGAAAAGTATTGGACATAATATCATTACATCAATCTTCATTAACATATCAAAAATACAATAGTCATACACTAAGGAGAATTCAAATATTATGGATAAGATTTGAATACACCAACTCAAACTGACTAATGTACTAACTCAGTGTGGAAAAAATCATAGATGGAGTTCACTAGTTTAAATCTAGATAACTAATTCAATTCACAATCAGTTAACTAATGAAGTAGGTGAACAAAAGGCACCACAGTCCCTTAAATCATGCAAACTGATGCTAAGGTGATTGGCAGTGAACTAACTAGTGGTAATCAGAGCATAATTGATCACGACTGACTACCTGCCACATACAACTGAAGGTGGTTGCTGGTGGCACTTAGAGAGGGTTCCTAAAATTTAGGGATTGGCATCAAAACTCATGTTGGCACCAAAATTCAAAAGTGTAGATGACTCCTGGGCATGTTCCCCATTAATCTAGTAAACTGATAATGAAATTCTAAGCTATGCAAAATGAACAAATAGACTATATAGGTAAATGTAGGATTAATTAATCCTATCCCCCCCCCGTAATCCTAACTTTGGACAACTTGGGCCTGGAAACTAGGTCAAAAGTCACCCATACAATCTAAATGAAAAAAAAATATTTATTAATAAAAAAGGGAATGGGGAAACCTCTTATACACCCCCCCGCCCCCTCAAAATAAGCAGGAAACCAGGAAACAAACTTCCTAACTTAAGAGGAAAAAAATCTTCTTGAGGAAAAACTTGTTGCAATATGCAACTCTATGGAGTAGTAATGTGGAATGTTGGTTCTTGTGTGCACTAGTATACTCAAATTGTGCATATAAACTTTTCCATCTTCCAATATCATGTTAGATAGGATAACGAATGCTGCCTTCTTCTCTTCTTTTTGGAGGAAGAGTGACATGATCCACTTTGTTCTTTTGTGAGTAGGGTTGTTGCTCAATCCTTACCATCATGTAGCATCTCACTGGGATCTTGTTGCACCTCTCTAAAGGAAGTGAACTTGCTTGAAATAGCACAAGGTTCTATTTCTGAAACTGGGATCTTTTTCTCCTCATGTCAGATGGATCTCTAGTCATGTTTTCAACTGACTCGATAACCTTTTGTGCCCATTTAGGCCAAGGTTTGGGAGTAGGGACTGATTTTGGATTTTGATCACTTTGAAATTCATATTCAATTTCATTAATTGATTCAACTGAGTCCTCTTCTCCATATTATGAATCCGAAACACTAATGGAAACATTATCATATGTAAAAAGAGTAGATAAAATGGTTTTTCCTCCCCTTTTAAATGGTAGCTGATACTCTATTGGATCTAATTATGGAAGAAAGTGTGAGAATTCATATTCCTTTGGAGCATGGTTTGCAACACCCTTTTCTATAATCTTCCCACTTGATATTTCTAATATCTCTAGTGAGTCAGGACTAAATACCACTTGCTTTGGTGGGCCAATATGTGTCATCTGGTAACATATAAAAAAATTGCATCTAAGGAGGGAACATAGATTACATCTTTGAACATTCCATGTTTTAACTTGATAGAACCCTTTCCTTCAACTCGAACATGGGTGTCATCACCCATGTGAATACTCAGACCATGGGTAGGTTGTAATGAAGAGAATGATTATTTGGATGCAACCATATGATTGGAGGCTCCTGAATCAATGAGGAAGACATGTGATTTTGAATAAATAGCCTTCAGTGCATGGAATCTCTCATCATGATCTTCAATATTTTATCTAGAGTCACTTTTCCTTGTTCCTTCGAGGAGGGAAATATTGTACATATCAAATATTTTTTCCATATGATCAATGTTATTGTTCATATAATACTTCAATGTATGGTTTCCTTTCTTACATTAAGAAAAAGTTCCCTAATTAAACCTTTGATGTTTGCGCTTCCTAGAGCCCTAGGCTTCATCTGATGGATCAAACTCATATTTAGGTTCAATTTCAGTGTTTATTTTCTCTTTACTCTTATTCTTACTTCTTGCGTGTGCATTCCCAAAGTCTCCATTTAATAATGCATGATTCTTGGAGTATTTGAGCACTCCCATCTTAATCAATTTGTCTTGTTCCTGGATTGATGATTCTCAAAATGCATCTAGAGATGGAAAATTTTCAATTTGGGATGGATATCCTTCCAAATTTTAAAGCAGATACAAAAACTGAAAACTCTAAGCCAAGCTTGCTCAGAATTGAGAGCACAAGATTCTCATTCTTCTTCTCAATCCCACATTTTTTGCATTGCAAGACTATGGCTTTGTATTTCGAGAAGAACTTTTGAATTGTATTGAAGTTGTTGGGTTGGAGTGCAATCAAATCATTCTCAAGGATATTTCCCCTTAGCTCATCATGTTTTCCAAACAAGGATTTGATCTTGTCCCATACTTCCTTCAGAGTTCTAAGTCCCTCAATTTGGAACAACAGATCCCTGGAGATGTGGGTGCACATGAAGCCGAAGAATTCATCTAAGTTATTCATAAACTTAGATTTCTCAATATACTGCTAGGGTTCAACTTCTCTTCCCATTGTCATCCTATACAAGCCTTAATTGCGTAAGGAAATCTCCATATCTTCCCTCCAATCAATGTAATTGAAGGGTGTAAGGATCCCGTGAGATAGAGTAGCTGAATTCTCCATTTCACTGGTATATTGATCAACAATTCTTTAAGAAACTATGAATGTACTTGCAAAACATCACTGTAAAACATATCAATTTGCAAACATTTCTAGTTCTAACCTCTCCACCTTGACATGAGAACTTTTTCTGAGTCCATTACACTTGGATGGACTTCTTTAGACAGAATGCAAAGGGAGCAATGCAATGATTCCAAGAACTATGTGGAAACTCAATCACCTCTAGTGCAAGGATGGAGGTTTGTGAGGTTGTTGTTGGCTTGAACATAGGCTCGGATACCATGTTAAATTTCACGAACCATAGATCTACAAGCGTGAATGAAAAATATTTGAAAAGAAGGATGCAGTGGAATTGACAAATCAATGTAAACTGAACAATGGATTCATGACATAAATTTCACACAAATTAGAAAAGTATTGGGAAAAATATCATTACATCAATATTCATTAACATATCAAGAATACAATAGTCATATACTAAGGAGAATTCGAATTCTATGGATAAGACTTGAATTCACCAACTCAAACTGTCTGATGTGCTAACTCAGTGTGGAAAAAATTATAGTTCGAGTTCACTAGTTTAACTCCGGATAACTAATTCAGTTCACAATCAGTTAACTAATGAGGTAGGTGAACAAAAGGCACCACAGTCCCTTGAATCATGCAAAATAGCGCTAGGGTGACTGAAAATGAACTAACTAGTGGTAATGAGAGCATAACTGATTATGAATGACTACCTACCATGGACAACTGAAGGTGACTATTGGTGGCACTTAGGGAGGGTTCCTAAAATGTAAAGATTAGCACCAATGGCACCAATACTCATGTTGGAACCAAAACTCAAAAGTGTAGATGACTCCTAGGCATGTCCCCCCTTACTCTAGTAAAGTGATAATGACCTTCTAAGCTAGGAAAAATGAACAAATAGACTATGCGGTTAAAGGGAGGATTAATTAATCCTAACAATATGAAGTGTTGATTTTTAATACATACATTGCTTATTCCTTTTCAAACTTCATATTTTAACTTTTTCCTATATAATATTAATGTAGGGTTTGGCAGTACAAGTTATTTTTATCAATGGTGACATGCTATCAAGGAATCCATAACAAGAATGTCAAGAAGGTACACTATTATAAACATTGTTAAGTATAATATGGATATTTGATAATATAAACATTCAAGTAATCAGATTCAAAGATCACTACTTTGGGAAAGAAAATGCACTTTTCAAATTGAAATTCACAAATTTTAAATTGAAATTCACACTTTCCGAATAAAAAGGTGCACTTTTAGGGTTATGGAATAGTAAAAAAACACACTGCTAAAATCAAATATTGCCACTTTTAGAACCTAATTTTTCACTTTAGAAAGGTTGATATTGACACTTTAAGAGGCTTAATTCACACTTTTTAAGTCCATAATTTTCCTCAAAACTCCAAGTTTAATGAAATAGGCATTTTTCCTTTAATGAGAATTCATTTGGCAATCCCTATTTTTTTATTTAACAGTAAAAGGCTTACATAAATAGTCTAATTTCCATGCTAATGAGCCATCAAAAATTTCAAGAATCTAGACTCACTTCCAAGATTGCAAAGTTTGGCCACAACAAAAAGAAGAATTTCAAGTTTCATTTCCAACATAGTCAAAAAATTTGAATCGTCTTAAGAAATTAATGCTTGATAACCTCTTCCTTGGGATTGGGATGTAGGAACATATTGCAAGATAGAGAGACTATGCCTTCAAGAAATAATAACATGACGGACACAAACGGTTGTGTACATTAAGATCAATATTTGCTATGGAGTCTCAGTTGGTTATATAAGCTCATAAGCATCTAGAATGTTGGTATTTGGAAGACTTGTTGAGTAGCTTGTTTACCCTAAACTATAGAACATAAATGAAAATGATAGAAGGGAACAATATTCCAAGAAGAAGGGTAGTGTCTAAAGACATGTTATAACACTTAAGCACAAAACATCACAATTCATACTTAATCATACATGTTAAGCATATTAGGCATATGAACACAATCCATAGGGTCGTTGGGTTATACTCTCTAGATCTAACGAACTTCCATGAAGTAAAGATGATTTGGTCGACAAATAAGGCTCATTGGTCCTAACAATTTCCAAAAAAATCCATAACATACCAAATCTTATTCGGTTGTTGTAGTCGAGCCAATCACGACCACCGTCAACCTTTAGTTAACCACCCATTCAACTATTCATCGAATCCTCTAGTCGATTGTTATCTATCAACTGATTGTCTCCAGAAGATCCAAAGGTATGATCAACCTTCAATACCTTAGGTTCCACGAAGACTAACGTTAAACCACAATCTATAAAACTTCCAAAGTAACCCAATTAAAATGTTTGCTAGATGGAAAAAACTAAAATTATTATAATCTTGAGATTTTATTCAAGTTATCCTCAAAAGAGATTTCTAAGAGTGAGATGTTGTGGCCTAGTATGGGGAGACGTGGCCACCTTAAGTTAGGTAACTCAATGTTCCAAAAAACAAAACAAAAAAAATGGCTCATAACTCATGAAAGAAAAAGTAAACTAGCATAGATTTATCTTATACCAAAATGTACTAAGGACTAATAGGCATGTATAGTTTTGTTTATCTTAAATTTTTACAATTAAGAAAAAATTACACCTCAAAAAACTAGATTCCTATCCTTACTTAATAGATAAAAAGTTTAAGATAAATCTATATTTACAATAAAATAATTAAATCAAATCTAACATTTAAATAAATATCTCTAACTTTTGTATTTATTTCTATTTAAAATTAAAATAATAATAAAATAGTTATAACAATTTTAACATATTAACTATCTTACGTAACATAATGATAGCTGATTAATATGCATCAATATTCATTCGTAATTTGCATTAAAATATTAGAATTAAAATGAAGGCTATCTTATAAATACAAAACCATCACCATCAATATCATTTGTCAAGTATAAATAGTGGATCTATGTCAAACACAAATGGTATGAATGAAAAAATAATTAAACTAATAAGCTTCAATGGAACATGTGGATATAGACGTGAAGATAGTGGAAACCTCAAACATCAAGTTATGTTAAAAAAACACACGTCCTCTCATCAATTAAAAATCCCACATCACTTCGAGGTTGTCGTAGTATACATGTATAACACTCTTTTTCCATTTTCCAATGGAAAAGTAAGAGAATAGGTCAAACCATTGTTCTTCGATGGCAGCTGGCGCCTAGTGCACTGACTCCCCAACTTAGCGGGTTCCATGATTCTAGTCCAACTCCCCAGGTTAGTTAGTGGGTTCCATGATTCAAGTCTAGTTACGCTGACCGACAAGTTATCCTTTCCTTTCATTATTTAGCTACCATTTTTTTAAGCTACGATGATCAATAGATTAATATAAATTGATTTGGTATATAAATTATATGCTTCAGAGCCATACCGCCAGCAGGGCCACCCATGCCTTTAGTCAACGAGGGTCTTACAATCCCTGAAAATCATAATAGTGGATCGTCGTTTATCGATCTTATCATTTGTCATATTTAAAAAATCTCCTGACGCTCTGCTACCTGCACATGCAATTATTTGCCGACTACATCTGAATAGTGAATCGTGAATCATGAATGAATAAATAAATAAATAAAAAAATAAATAAAAAAACACGTGAAGAAACTACTCTATGCACACGACTTTAAGAATTCTTGGAACAATCTCTGACACGAACCATTTTAACTTTGAAAAATTCATTTAAAAATCAAAACAATGTCCAAGAATGTCATCGACGAGCATACCCTCTCATTAAGAATATCCTAATATAAGTGTTTAAGAATATCCTAAATTATTTTATTTAATATAAGTGTTTTCAAAATATTATTATTTATTTATACATATTTTTGCAAATCCTATTATTTAATATGTATTTATAGCATAATCTTAGAATTTTTAAGATATTCACAAAAATATTAATCATTTATACTTTAAAAAAGTAAAAAAAATATCAAAGTCAAAAAAATATCATACAAAAATTGGGTTTTGGAATTTTTAAGATATTCACGAAAATATTAATCATTTACACTTAAGGAAGTAAAAAAATATTGTATTTTAAATATTAATCATTTACACTTAAGGAAGTAAAAAATTATTGTATTTTAAATATTAATCATTTACACTTAAGGAAGTAAAAAATTATTGTATTTTAAATATTAATCATTTACACTCAAGGAAGTAAAAAAATATTGTATTTTAACATATAGGTTATTTCAAGAAAACAAGAGCACTTGGGTTTTAGGATTTTTAAAATATAGGTTATTCACAAAAATAAAAATTAATTACTTTTTAAAGAAGTCCAGAAAACAAATATCTTATTAATTATGCCATTTAAAAAAAATAAGAACAATAAAAAAATTAAAAATTAAAAAGTAATTTCTTAAATTTTAAAGATTGTAAAAAAACAATTAATACTATGCAAATTAAAATTAGAATATTAGAAGGCATTTTCATATAGTCAATATCCTAATATTGTTTTAACTATGGGTTTGGGTTACTTTAACTTTCTTAGTATTGGCCAATATATATGGTGCCATTGAAATAGGTTGGTTGAAGAAAAGAAAAATAAAAGTAGTCAAGATAAAATTACCAACCTCTTGGGTTTGGGTTAATTTAACATTTTTAGTATTGGCCAATATATATGGTGCCATTGAAATAGGTTGGTTGAAGAAAAGAAAAATAAAAGTAATCAAGATAAAATTACCAACAAATTGTTTAAAAAAATATTTAAATAGATCTTGTGATAGTAGAAGAATACAAAATTTCCAATCACCTATAAATGGTTTAGTGGTTGAAGTTACAATAGTAAGATTTAGGATTATTTGTAATGGACAAAGATATTATTGGAGAAGTCAGTAGAGACCATTGTGTTATTGAACCATAGTGGCATTACTACAACTAAGAGAAATCAATAATTTCTTTTTCTTAGAGAGGAAGATTGAATATATTGTTTCTTTGGATAGATCTACACATAACATACATAGAATGTCATAGCCATGAACGAGACATATGACTAGTCACCATTAGTATCTTTGGCATAATAAGAATGGGTATTAGGGATCCGACCATGGCCAAAAGAGGGAAAAATAACTTGGGACCTAATCAAATATCTTGATTTTGATGTCCATGAACAAGTCCTCAAACCATGATAGTTATCCTATTTAAAGGATCTCTATCCTCTAGAGGGGTCGTTGGTGCCCTTAGTCTATTTTAGACCTTTGTGGGCGATATTTGGAACAATTAACTATATGTATCAAGTACAATAAGAATGGGTATTGGGGCTTATGCAATCAAAGGGATAAAAATTCTAGTGATCCTTCAAAGAATCAATACAAGGGACTTAGGGCCAAAACAACTCTTCTACATATCAATGGCCATGAATGATTCCTTGACCCACCACATGTATCTTATTTGATGGATCTGTAGTTTACAAGGTGATATTTTTCACCAATAGTATGTTATGGGTCTCTATGGGGGAGAATTAGTTCCATTGGTATATTTTTCATGATAAAAATGGGTGTTGGGACTAAAAAAATAAGGGCATTACCTAAAATTAAGATTCCCAAGAACAATTACCATTAACAAAGCCTAAAGTTACAACATAGATCTTAACCATGTTGGTTGTTGTTCTATAACACACCAAATAAATGCAAATTATTATTCTTTGAATATTTTATTTTTTAAAATATTTTGACTAGAAAGTCAAAATAGATGTAATGAATTATTTTTATTTAACAATTAAAAATACTGAGAGGAATCAGAACTGAAGTAGATGTTGAAAGAGTATTTGCTAGCCCACAAGGGGAAAATACAAGTAGCGAAAGTTACTGAATGAGAAATCAAGCGATGCAGGAGGCATCTTCCCCAAAATCAGGTCAAGACTCCTTGTGGAGTGCTAAAGAGCATGACGCTCATAAATGACCAAGTCCTAGGAAAAATACTATATAATAGTATGTCCATCAAGCAAGTAGGAGGTTAGTGATGGATGAGGAATTAATATGTTAAAGCAAGAGATGGCGCATTGATCGGAGTTTGTCCTTATGGTTCAACAAGTAGGCTCGGGGGTTCTGGAGCAAGTAAGACTTGGCTTCTTTAGGAGTTGGTTGGGAGGAATGAAAGCTTCAGTTCTATTTTCCCGACAATGGTGTCAGGCTCCCTATTTCTATTTCTTATCTATTTAAGTATTGTTGAAGTATATTCTAAGTATAGATATGAATCGTAATTACATTTTTACAGTAAATGATACTATGCATATATTCCTATTTCCTTTCCTATTCCATTATGATTTTTAATGTAAACTATTCTTTATTAGAAGAGGAATTGCATACTTATGTAATTTAAATTAATCTCTATTTGGGATCCCATACCCGAATTAGAGTAGGATCTAATGTTAGCCTAATTAGGAGACTGAATGAAGCTATTTCATAAACCTGATTAAATATTTTAAATTATGTTTGCATGTCCTTTTAAAATATTTTAAATGTATTTCTTTCAACTAATCATATTTCCTAGAAGTTGATGTTTGCATACAGGTCTTATCTCTATTATAGAACTGTATTAAATCTATAACTATTTCAAAATTAAAAACTTTGTTTCCATATCACCTATGGTTACACTTGGATTCCACTAATATAGTTTAAAAAAAAACTTACAGAGGGAACCATTAATTTAAGCCCTGAATCGGAAAACCCAACAAGAATTCAAATTACATGAACAATAAATGAAAAGATTGCAGATTGTCGCATAGAATGATATAGGGTATACATAGTAGAGACGAGAGACTTTCTTTCCATAACAAAAATCTAGATCGCAGATCGATATTGACAATGATCGCAACAACAAATACTAAGAAAATGATACATAAATTTCCAACATATATCCAATTTTTAAGTTAAATAACAAATAATTACACAACTGATGTCAGATGGGTAACCATACTGATTATACACTAAATCGAGCTTAAGATCAATGCAAATAAATCAACACATAACAACTCACAGATCCAAATAATAAATACAACAATCAGATCTAGCAAAACTAAAGAGTAAATTCATTATAGTAAGTTAATTTAAGCACATAGTCTCTCTTAATGGGCATCCAAACCTCGTAAGATATGGCTCTGTCCAAAAATAATGTTTCCACACTATCAAATCACAAAGATATTTGAAGTTCATCAACAAACCCCATTTGCTAAACAAAGTGTGGTTGTAAGACCATTAATTATGGCATCTGTTATTCAAGAAATCAATGATATGTACATATCCGGATGGATGGCATGAAAATAATTTAAACAAAAAGGTTGCAAAGCCTTTTCTTTTACAACTATTATAGACCATATTGGCCTTTTAAATACAATTAAAACTTATCTTCACGCTAGTGGAAAAATACCTATCCTTGAGTTGTCTACAAACCCAATGGGAAAACATTGTAACACACTTATAAAATAAACCTTACCATAGGCTTCCAACGGGTCCATTGATGTAGAAAAAGCATGACCGCGTCGAGGAAACACGTGCACATCAACCAATATAAGAAAGGTTAGTATGCTTACTAAGTATAGACTGCTTTTGTTTAATTTTAACAGAGTAGGGGTATTTATCCTCACCTATGGAAAATAAGTAACAGGCCTAAGAGGAGGTGACCATGTTGCCACTCTCTTCGGCCAGCTTATGACCTGCATTCCACACTTATTCAGTTAAAAATATATATTTTATTGAAACCTATAATTTATCAAATTCAATAGTCATGAAAAAATTTCAATTTGAAGCTTACCCGAATTTGAATGTAGAGAGATCCAGGGATTGGGTCCTCCTGGACACCCTTATTTATCCTCTGCCTACGAATGAAGGAGAACCCCAAGCTATTTAGTGAATACATCATACAATAGAATCCATACCACGACGGGGGGTTCTGAGGCAGTGCCCTCAAAATATATTTTGGGATGTTTCTTGGAGAATATTTTGTGATCCCATGGTATCGGGTGACCTATGGTATTTTCCCATTATAATTCAACTATAAAAGGAAAGCATTGTAATATGGATGTATACTGTATTGTAGAATTGTAAAAATGATCTCTATGATTGAGTGAGAAACACTATGAGAAAGTGAAGAGGAAGTGCAATGGGTGTGTTGTAGGTTGTATCCCTTCATTTTGCTAGACAATAGGATTGGAAATTTTTGTGTGGAAGTAGCCCATCTTGGATGAACCATGTTATATTGGTGTCTCTCTTGTAATGTGTTTATGTGTTTTTTATTTTCATCTTGTCTATTGTTATTTATTTGCGATCATTTTTTTCTAACAATTGGTATCAGAGCCAAAGGTCTATTTGGTTGGTAAAGTTGTGTGAAAGAAGGGCTCCTTGTTTCAGTGGGAGCAATGGAAGAAGAAGGAAAGTTTAGAGTCAATAAATTTAACTACCAAAACTACCATTTATGGAAGATGTAAACGGAGGACTATCTGTACTAGAAGGATTGTTCCTAGCATTGGGCAGAAAAACAAAGCAGCCGATGAATGATGAAGGATGAAGAATGGGAGGTTCTTGACAAAAATGCACTAGGAACAATACAACTATGCATAGCTTCGTCGATGGATTTCAATATATAAAAGGAAAAGACCACAGAGGGTGTGATGAGCACATTGGCTAAGCTCTATGAAAAACCCTTGGTCTCCAACAAGGTATTTCTAATGAAGCGTTTATTTAATATGAATATGTCAGAAGGTGGATTTATTACTGATCATTTAAATGAATTTAATATGGATACTAATCAGCTAAGTTCTGTAGTAGTGAACTTTTATGATGACGTTAGGGCTCTTGTAATCTTGTGCTCACTACCAGAAAGTTGGAATGGCTTGGTCACGATTGTAAGTAACTCTATCTCTCGTTCAAAAACTCTTAAATTTAATGACGTTGTTGGTGTTATTCTTAGCAAGGAAATGTGATGAAAAAGCACAGGTAAGACATCAAGTAATGCATTAACCGTGGAGAGAAGGGGAAGACAAAGGGAGAGAGGAAAGAGTTTGGGTAATCTCAGAAATTATAAAAAGAAAAGATCCATGTTCATATTGGGAATGATAGACAGATGCCATGGTGGTAAGAGAGGACATCTAAAGAAATACTGCAGAGCTCGAAAGAAGAAAGGAGACATGCAACAAGAGACTACTCAGGAAGCTAATGTAGCAGGTAATGTGTTACAAGATGCTTTGATTCTTACATTAGATAATACTAGTGATTATTGGGTAGCAGATTAAGAGGCTTCATGTCATGATACGCCCCATAGGAAATTCTTTCATGATTATGATGCAGGTGATTTTGGACATGTTTTGTTGGGGGATAATAAACCATGGTAAATTGTTGGAAAGGGTAAGGTACAAATTAATTTAAACAATGGAAATGAATGGTTGTTAAAATATGTAAGGCATGTTCCTTATATGAAAAGAAATATAATCTCAACATGGAAATTGGGAGATAGTGGTTGTTTGTCTACATTTGGAAAAATGTGGTGGAATATCACTAAAGGAGCACTAGTAATATAAAAAGGAGATAGGATAGTTACATTGTATATATGTCCTTATAATGTTGATTATTCTATCTCTGTAGCTTCCATAGAAACAAGTACAACATTGTGGCATCATAGGCTTGGCCACATGAGTGAGAAGGGGATGCAAATTTTTCAATCAAGCAAATTGCTTCTAGATTTGAAGCAAGTAATTTTGGAATCCTAGGAGAATTGTGTTTATAGGAAACATAAGAGAGTTAGATTTATGGGGGTTGGGAAACAAAAGGACGGTGAAACTTTAGAACTTGTGCATACATATGTATGGGGACCGTATTAGGTACAATTTCTTGGTGGCTTTTGTTATTAGGTTACTTTTATTAATGATCCTAGAAAAACTTGGGTTTATTGCATTAGATAGAAATGTGATGTGTTTTCTACTTTTAAGAAGTGGATATATTTTCTTGAGAATGAGACCGAGAAAATATTGAAGTGTCTCAGATATGATAATGGAGGTGAATAGTGCAGCAATGAGTTTGATAGTTACTGTTCATACCAATGGATTCATAGATAGAAGACAGAACCAGGAACACCACAAGAAAATGGTGTGTCAGAAACGATGAATATGACGATCATGGAGCGTGTAAGGTGTATGAGATTACATGCATGGTTTCCCTTATATTTTTGGGGTTATGTTGCCGATATTGTTGTTTACTTAAAAAATAGATGTCCTTCAACAGATTTGGATGGTAGAATTCTAGAGGAGACCTGGACAGGTAAAAAGGTAAACTACTCATTTATGAGAACTTATGGTTGTGAAACATTTGTCCATATTGATAAAGAGAATAGAACAAAGCATGAGGCTAAATCCAATAAATGCACCTTTATTGGATACAGGTTTGACTATTTTGGTTATCACTTATGGGATTATGAAAATCACAAAATCATGAGCAGTAGAAATGTAGTATTCACTAAAAAGGTTATGTACAAAGATCAGTTGTAGGGAAAGAAAGAGGAAAAAGAAAACACTTAGTACACAATGCTTGATAAAATCAAAGAAAATAAAGTTCCAAAGGTACTAGAAAATCAAGAATAAGAGTAGGTACCTCAAACTCCTACAAGTGTAAGAAGATATACCACGTTAAGTAGACCCCATTATCGATTCTCTCCTTCACTGTTTATTTATTGATGACTGATTCTGTTGAACCAAAATGATATTAAGAAGAAATGCATGTGGAAACTAGAAATAACTGGGATCAAGGAATGAATGAGGAGATGGACTCATTAGTAAGAAACCAGACCTGGGATTTGGTTGAGTTTCCTGCAGATAAAATACCATTGCAGAATAAATGGGTTTATAGGTTGAAGGAAGGAGGAGGAGGAAAGAAGCGGTATAAGGATAGACTTGTGGCAAGGGGGTTTTCACAAAAGAAAGTTATATATTTTGATGAAATATTTTCTCATGTTGTTAAAATGACTTCAATCAGGAGTATTTTAAGTCTAGTGGCAGTAGAAGATTTGCATCTTGAATAGTTAGATGTAAAAAAAACCTTTCTCCATGCAGATTTGGAGGAAGAGATTTATATGCAGAAGCCACAAGGGTATGAGGCCAAAGGGAAGGAGAATTTGATTTGTAGGTTGAAGAAGAGCTTGTGTGTCTTGAAACAAGCTCCAAAAAAGTGGTATTTGAATTTTTATAAGTTTATGACAGAACAAGGTTATAGTAGATGTCATTCTAACCACTGTGTTTATTTCAAGAGGCTAGATCATAATGGAATATATATTATCTTGTTATTGTATCTGATGACATGCTTTTATTAAGGTGTAACATGTAGGATTTAAATATGCTCAAAAGGAAACTAGCTAAACCATTTGTGACTAAGGATTTGGGTATTGCAAAGAAAATCCTTGGTATGACAATAACAAGAGACAGGAAACAAATGCAAATTGACATTGTCTCAGGGTGAGTACATAGAAAAGGTGTTGGCATTAGAGGAATTTTGGGGTCTAAAATGGGCCTCCTAAGGAAAATAATAAAATAATACTTAAAATAATAAAATAATATTGATTAATTTTGGAGGAAGAAAGAAAAAAACTACTTTTTGTGTTCGTATTTTTGACATATCTCCCTGTGTTTTTACTCAAATTTCGATTGGGAGAGCTCGTTGGATGCGGAATTTGATTCTGCATCCAACGAGTACCCACACTGCATACTTTTGACGGACCCCGCTACCCCCAAAACAAGAAATACCTGAAAAAACGTGATGATCATCACGTTTTTTCAGGTATTTCTTATTTTTGGGGTAGCGGGGTCCGTCAAAAGTATGCAGTGTGGGTACTCGTTGGATGTGGAATCAAATTCTGCATCCAACGATCTCTCCCAATCGAAATTTGAGTAAAAACACAATGAGATATGTCGAAAATACGAACAAAAAAAATAATTTTTTTTAATGACAAATATGTCAATTCAACCATTATGGTTGACTTACTTTATTGAAATTCTATTGGTTCTTGAATTCCAACTCACAAAAACTTATTTTGGCACGTTTTCTTATAAGGCCCATTTTAGACCCCAAATTTCCTCTAATGAGAGGTTTAGAATGAAGAATGCAAAACCATTTAGTACACCTTTGTACATCCATTTCAAACTAAGTAAGGATACGTATCCCAAGACATAGCAGGATATATAATACATGTGCAAGGTTCCCCATTCATTAGCAGTTGGTAGCTTGATGTATTCCATGGTGTGCACAAGACCAGATATTGCACATGCAGTGGGAGTTGTGAGCAGGTATACAAAAAATCCAGGTAAAGCACATTAGAGGAGAGTACAATGGATTCTTAAGTATTTGAGAGGTACCACTTCTCATGCATTATGTTTGGAGGTTCAGACATTATTCTACAGGGATATGTTGATGCAGATATGACTGGTGATAGAGATAATAGGTGGAGAACGACATGGTATGTTTTTGATGTAGGTAGAACAGCAGTAAGTTGGATTTCAAAATTTCAAAAGGTTGTTTCACTTTCAAAAATGGAAGCAGAGTATGTTATTGCTACAGAGGCTAGTAAAGAGATGATTTGGTTGATGAGGATGATGCAAGAATTGGGTAAGAAGGAGGTGAATAGCAGTTTGTACAGTGACATCTATATTTCCATTCATATTGCAAAGAAATCAGGCTTCCATTCCAATACTACACATATACAAATCAAGTACCATTTCAAACAATCTGTTCTGGAAGATGAATTGTTGAAGCTGTAAAAAATACATACTAGCTAGAATCCTGAGTTCCTGCTCAGTTTTAGTTGAACTTCAAGCATGAAGGTGAAGATAATAAATTTCCCAGGTCCAAGGTTCAGATCATAGTCCAATAAGTGTTGTAGCGATGGAGTTGTTGTGATTACTCTCCAAGTGGCATATTATTTGTTATGGAGCCTAATATTCCGTATTCGGAGATTTTATTGTTAAGTCATGTGTGTACCCCATTTTTAATGTACACTCATCCCAGTAGGGGGGTGCAGGGGGATCATCACCCCCAGTTGGGGGTTCTAGGGACCAGTGGGCCCCCCATGGGGTTTCAAGGGTGAAGCTCCCTAAAGAATTTTTTTGGGATGTTTTTTGGACAACAGTTTATAGGTCCATGGTATTGGGTGACCCATGTTATCTTACAATGGTAATTCCCCTATAAAAGGAAAGCATCGTAATACGATTGTGTATTTTATTGTAGCATTGTAGAAATGATCTCTGTGATTGTCTGAGAGAGACTGTGAGAAAGTGAAGAGGAAGTGCAGTAGGTGTGTTGCAATTTGTATCCCTTCATTTTGTTGGATGAACCATGTTATATTGGTGTGTACATATCCCATCTTGGGTGAACCATGTTATATTGGTGCCTCTTGTAATGTGTTTATGTGTTTTATATTTTCATCTTGTTTATTGTTATTTGTTTGTGATCTTGTCTTATTTATTGTTATTTCTCTATGATCTTGTTTTTATTATTATTGTTATTTCTCTGCGGTCCTGTTTTTCCACATGTATCAATATTATCTTATGGATCTCTAGTCTCCAAGGTGATATTTTTCACCAATATTATGATATGGATCTTTATTGGGGACAATTAGTGCCATTAGTATATTTTTCAAGATAAAAATGGGTCTTGGGACCAATAAAATAAAGGAATTAGACAAAAAATGAAGATTCCCAAGATCAATTACCATTAACAAGGCCTAAAATTACAACATAGATCCTTTATAAGGGATCTATGAGCTCTTGGCAGGATATGTGAAACATTAAGAGTTTTTCTTTAAACATATGGGAGTTAGAGACTATACATTGGTCAATGGAGGAAGAAAATTGAATATTGCCTTTTAAACAAATGATTCTTATGCCCAATGGACATGAACAAGACCTTTTTTGGGGAATATGGGCACCATTCATTTTTTTGCATAATGAAAATGGGTCTCAAGAGCCTATCATGACCAGAGGTGTAATACAAGGGACTTAGGACATAAACAATATTATCATTCTCTATGGCCATGATTAATGCCTCAAACCAATAGATAAATAATTTCTAAGTAATCTGTATCCTAGGTGTGGTGTGTGGGTTCCCTTTGTAGGTTTTGAGCACCACAATTAGTTCTCGGTGACTTCAATTTGGACCTTCAATCCATTAGAAGTTTTGCACACTACGTAATGCACTTGGGGCCTTGAACATGGCTAGGGAAGGATTATAATGTGATACGATGCTATTTGAATGTTATTAGGAGCAAGATTCATTTAATAATCCTTAAAAACCCACAAAAGACCATTGTAGGGTATCTTGGGCCTCTTTGGGAGAAACTTTGCACCATTAGTATGTTTTGCACAATGTTAACAAATGTTGAGACCTATACCATTTCCAATGGAGTAAAAAAAGGGCCTTGGAGATAAATCAAGATTATTAATCTCAATGACCATGAATAATGTCTTGAACAACCACACATATACTCTCTAAGGGATTTATGTCCTTGGATTTGGATTTGTGCTCCATTAGAAGTTTCTTCACAATGCATGAGGTAGTAAAGTCCTATACCATGATTAAGGGAGGAAAAGTAGGGCACTGATCACAAAAAAAGGTTTTCATGTGCTCAGTGGCCATGATTAAGGAATCCAACGAGGAATACCAGCATTCTTAGTATGCTTTACATAATAAGAATGGGTCTCAGTCCCCTACCATGGTCGGGGGAGGAAAATTATAGCCTTAGGTCATAAAAGATTATTGTCAATCTTGATGGCCATGAAAAAGGTCTCAAACCACTGCATATCTAATTTCTAAAGGATCTTTGAACTCTAAGTATGATATAATGCCATTCATAGGTATTGAGCACCACATTTTGGTTTCGAGGCATTTAGGTTGGAGCTCAATATCATTGGGAGATTTTATCCACAACTTAATACATTTAGGGCCTTGAACGTGATTACCAAAAGAACATAAGATTCCAAGTGCTTATTTGAGTATTCTTAAGATAATATTCATGTAGCAATCCTTGAACAACCACATAAGACCTTTATAGGGGGTGTTCAATATTTGGCAAGGATATTTAGCACCATTAGTATGTTTTTCATTATGGAAATGTGCCTTTAGGACTGCACCATGGATAAGGGAGAAAAATAGGAGCTTAGGAACAAAATGAAACTCCACGGTCTCAAGGGAAATGAACTAGGAATCAAACAACCACATCGGTATTTTTAATGGATATTTATCCTTTGGGTGAGGGTACAATTAGGATTTTTTTCACCGCACATATGATAGTTAGGGACTATACCATTGATGAGATAGGAAAACAAGGTCTTTAAGCCCTAAACAATTTTTTTGTGTGCTTAATGGCCATGGCCAAGTCCTATTAATGTAATTATAGGAAATAATGGTATGTATTTTGCAATAATAATGGGTCTTAGAACCCTTACTTGTGTTATGGGATGAAAACAAGGGCTTTAGGCCCAAAGAAAATATTGTTAGGGTTAATGGCAATGGATAAAGCTATCATAGGAAATGGGCCTAAAGGGTATGTTCTATAGTGTCATGAATAGGGAGGAAAGGAGCAAGAATTATATGAAACCCCATTTCAACATAAGATAAGCTTCGCAAAGTAGTATTAATTAGGACACATTTAGGGGATCGAAGCTTAGGTTGTGGTAGAATATTCAATAAGTTGGAAGGATCTTAATGTTATCAAGGTCTAATATTTATATCAATTCCGTTGAGAATGAAATTAAAAAATATTGGTAGTGATAATATGTGGAAATAAGAGAACGAGGGTGTCACTTAGTGAAACCATGCCATACCACATTTGTTCATGGCATATGAAACAATACCCCTAATTTCAATAAATATTGGAAAATTCCTCTCAAAATCATTGTTTTCAACCCCCTCCCAATATGCCTTCCCAAATTAAATTACCCCCTATTTTCACTATATATTCTATGTATCCATTTTTTCATTTACATTTTTTATACCCCTTTATATATCTACCTAGTATATTGACATGATACCCCTCTTATGACCCCACATGCATTCTACAATGTACCTTGCTTCTTTTGATGTATATTGTGGGTGTACATTAATTCACCCACAATGCAATTACTCAACTACATATCATTATGATTTGCGGCATCTAATGGTATGGTGAAGAGATGTTATTATGATTTACTTTACGAGCTTGACCTCTACGTGTGTCTCCACCTGTCGGCTGCTCTCCTCTACCCATGTGTCTCCTCCTGTCGGTTGCTCCTCTACCTCCACGTCTCTGCCTACTGATTTCTCCTCAACGTTTTCTCTCCACCATTATATTTGCTCTCTACTTGGTATCTTCACGGGTTTATCCTCACGATTTTACCTCTATGTGATTTCTTACGGGTTTACCATCATGATTTGTATCTGCGGTTTATCTCGGCGTGAGTTCTTATGGGTTTTACCTCTGGGTGTTGGGTTCCTTTCCCTGAGTGTCTGTGAGGTTACCTTTCAAATGTGGACTGTGGGTTTATCAACATGACTATCAGAGAGTATGATTGTGCTCAGTATGACTAAGTGTCTCTTGTGCTAAGTGATTGTGTGTCCTTAGCATGATTGTGATGGGTATGAATGAATTAGTTAATCCTGTACTTTTGATTGAAACCTCTCTTTCTATTGACTAAGAGTTTGATACCTATTTTTGTCTGCTTTAACCCTCTCTCTCAAGGTACATATATGGTTTACCCTATTTGACTTGTTCCTTCGGTGACAAGATCAAACTCAGAAATATTTTAGTATAAGGAGGATCCAATAATGGTTATAATTTGTTAATACTATCTCTATTATTTTTGTACATGAAATTTGGTGAAACATCTCAATGACCAACTTCAACGCGGTGACCAACAGAGTGTTAAAATTAACGTAGTGACTAGTAAAGCGTTAAGTTGAAAGAGATGAAAATTATGTTCTTGATTTATTACAGTTTAAAGTTTTATTAGCAGCACTATTATGAATATGAATTTATATGTTCATGCACGTATGTTTATTACTTTTATTAAAACATCACTAACCCTTAAATTTCAACAATATGATATGTAAAAAACATCCTTGCTAATATCAGGCTCAATTGACTTGGCAACTTCCCTTAAGAGTACTTTGTGTAAGATGTACATATATCATAATTCATTAGCACACCATTAAAATTCCATCTTGATTATTTACAGATTTGTGTTGGTTCTATTCAACGTTCACCCATTTATTCATATAATTCATGCCTTGTGCAACAATCTACGGAAAGCAGATGTATCGTGCAAGCAAAGCACATATTTCCTCAAGGTGTTTCTCAATTGCTCCATAGCATGAAAATAAAATTCATATGACAACAACATCAATAGAATAAATTCTTTCCTTCTCATACCCCGAAACAAGATATTATTGGTTTATAAGACAATTGAGAAAAGGTGAAAAATGGACAGGATTTCATGTACCAAAAGTTGGTTTGGTCAAGTTTTAGCCCCTAGATTCTAATGTTTTCAAAAACTACAATAAAGAAACACAAGGGTTATATAGAGAACGATATGAGAAATTTCTAACACACTTATTTCCATTATGTTTGTCATTCAATTACCACATAAAAGACCAATGTAGCTCAAACTGATATCAAGAAACGTTGTATAACAAAAATGCAATCATCTTTGAGTAGTATGTTCTTTGAAAATGCCACCATTAATGTTTAGGTAATGCTTTTGTTTACCTTGGAAAAATATCCAAGAGACTTTCTATAGAACCTGGAAAGGTTGTGGAATAGTTTCAACAGTGCATATCACCACCAAACCATAGCTACCTAATGTTGAGAAAGATAAAAAATGAAACTAGTAGTGTAACATGTGTTAAAAACTTATTATATAAATGTAATTCCAAACATCCTAAAAAGGTGAAGCATCAATATGGATTAAAAAGTTGCAAACCTTTTCTAAAATTCTGGTAACATAAGTCACGTAGAATATGGATATTGTTTTTCCTTCTCTTCAGCCATAGAATATCCAACAAATTCTTGAAAGGGAATAAATGGTCTACACCATAACAATGTCCTCATAGCTCAAACTTTCAACAGATACCTCTCTATAATCTCAAGCTAAATTTGAAGCATAATATCTGTGCATATGCCATTGAGAAGTTCAAAAAAGAACAATACTTTTATGTTCTCTATACAAAATACTTGCCTGCAGTATCAACATTTTGACATCTTACTTCCCACCTGCTCAATCTATCACAACTCATAAACTCATAGGTTATCACTTGATTGAGAAAATATTGTCCTGCTTAGCACAAAGAATGACATTATTCTTGAATTTTGAGCTTTCTATTTGTAGCAAAGCTAAAAAACCTTATGGAGCAGATCATAGAAGAAGAGGATTACAGACATCTTTAACATCAATAGTATTCATGGACCACAAAAACTTGTAATATTCATGTAGTGAAATGCCAAGTCTAATGATATCATGTCTTCGGTTTTATTGGGGGGGCCATGGTCCCAACTTTAGATTTACGCTTAATTCCTAAGAAATGCTCAACCTACAAAGAGAACAACAATTGTATCAAAACATATGCAACACTGCAAGATACTAAGACATCATATAATGTACCAGATAATTGTGCTAAATAAATTTCATCTAAACAGAGAACAAGACAATTATATTGAGTTCAAAGCTACCAACCTTCCTATCACCAAGCATTGGAGTCAAGCTTCTTGGAACCTCTTTCTCGACAATAGAAAAAAAACTTCGTGGGTCACTTGTTTGCCTATAGTAGTTAAAGACATGGACAAAGTAGTCGCTTATTATAATCATACATCAGTGAGATAATGCTCAAATTAAAAGTATACATGCTTGAACTACATAGAATATAAGCATTCCCTGGTTTAATTTGGACCACTAAGAACAATATAAGGAGTACGGAGCTTGGACTAAATGTCACACATTTTTTCCATGGACATCAAAGGGGTGTCCATGATATTCACTTTCTTAAGCTTCAATTCCTCCTAATATTGTTTCATACATTTTACTTGTTTCATATTTCCAAGGTCTTTTCCATGGAACTTATGCGACAATTTCTGAAAAGCATCATTAGGTGTGCCTTAGGTGTCATTTGCAAAAATATATTGACAGCAAATAAATTTCTGATTTCTCTAAATAGACATTAATGAATTTGTTGGAATATAATCCGTCAAGATTATACGTTAATGTAAATAGTAGGAAGATGAAGAGACTCTCGGATGTGATCCCAAGAGTCATTGTAATGTATAAATAAATGTTTTAGCCATGAATAGAATAGAATCGGGAGTTATACCTAACAGTGGTATCAGAGCGCTGCCATAACTCCTGGCTGCATTGCATGCCTGCCATTCTGCCTGCGTTATCAGACCTTGGCCGTTTCTCCTGCCAGCCTGCATACATTCATTGTATGCGTTACAATTCCAAAACTGCGTTAAGGAATGGCTGTCTGCCCATTGCCAGTCTACCATATGCGTTCTCATCTCCGTTGAGGAAAGTTTGAGAGTTCTGTTGAGTGTGTTCTTTACCTTGTTGTACATTAAGGTATAGAACAATATTGTTAACCCTAATTCTTTCACGCTGAAGCTTTATTAACCCTAATTCTTTTACCTATGGAGAAATGATAGAGCCACTCCCTTTATACACCTGAGAGCTACATTTTCCAGAATGTTATGTGGTCTATGCATCGAGTTGGAGGAATGGTGAGCCAATCCATTTTCTAAATCTGCGAAGATTGAAGAGATCGCGATGCAATTTCTGGAATAGATGCCTGGTATGCGTTCTGGCTACATGATATGTGACCTCTGTATTGAATTAGAGGCCTGTGTATTGAAGAGGAGACTGGGTATTAAAGAGGATATATGTTGTGTGGAGAAGAGACCATCTTGCGTGGAGAAGAGACTATCATTGAATGATATTGTGGTGTAATTCCCATTATCTATCTGCGTGAAGAATGGTGACAGTTATTTGAAGTTGTGACCATGCTTTGGTGACTGAAGATCTTTGTTGATCATGTAAGATTGTGGAGTATCATGCCTACGACCTACTCCTATGGAGTATCATGAATCTAGAGAGTGCTACGATTTCTTTGTTGTGTGTTGAGCTCGAAACTGTTGACTGGTGCTTTCAATGAGAGCTGCTGTGTGTTGAGTATTTGATGTGTGTTGACTTCTAATTTTCATGCCCTCAGTCAGCAGCGTGAAGGTTCATGCTTTCATCATCTGCGTGGAGGTAAACTATTGGAGCTGTAATTGTTTGTGACCGTTGGGAATACAAAAACCCTAGTTTTTCCCGTGAAGTGCACAAACCCTAAATTTACCCTAGATTGCTGCGTGCTTTGAAAACCTACTCTGAAGATAATCAGAATTGTGTTGAGCTGCATGCGTGGAGCTGCCTGTGGAACATTGTTGATGATCAAGTTGATTTAGTATTTATGAAGATACACTCTTCATGGTTCGTCTTTACCTGAGCATGTAAGTGGTCTCACAGAGAGCTACGACCAACATTTGATCGCGAAGATTGTTGCATGGAGTCTGAGGTGAAAGACTGCTGCGTTTGGATTCATGTGACAACTCTTCTTTAGTACTACGTGGAGCATGACGGCTACTGCGTGCATTGAAGACTCTGCGTTGAAGACTCTTGAATTGGTTCCACTACTTCTCATTACCTTGTTCTTTAATCTTTAATTAATCCTGCCCTTGTCTTACGTTACAGCCATTGATTGCCATTTCGGAGGGATTCTTCTACATAAATATAATGGTATAAATATAAATAACATCTCTGGTGGAGTGAGAGAGGCGTATTGAGAAGAATTGATTCTTTTCTGTGTGAAAGAAGAGGGCTTAAACCAGTTTTTAAGCTCTGGATTAGCTTTTTTAACTCTTGAAAGTATAACAGGCACAAAAGGATATAGACAAATTCCTGACTGTTTCGCTTTCTTTATATTGTAGGCTTGCTTGCGGTATCAAAAAGGTTTAAATAGTATTATCCACAATCTTTGTTATATTTGTTAGATAAATAATGTATGCTGCAAGTATGAAGCTATTGTATTGAAGAAGCCTATGTACTTGCATTGTATTCACCTTGGCAGAGACTGTAGACCTGCAAGGTTATTGTTTTTCTATTTCTCTTTGTAAATTACATTAACAGTTGTAAAAAAATGCAATCTATAGCATCTATAGAATCACTTTGCTTTGCCCAAAAATAAAATAACCACAGCAAAGATCACCCCAAAGAAGAAAGTAGCAAGAGAGGTAGAGGAAGAAGAAACTTCAGAGGCAGAGGGGGCAGAAACAACTTCAACAAAAGATCAGATTTGTAGTGCAAGCGTTGTGGAAAGACTGGGCACACATTAGATCAGTGTTGGGCTTCATGGGACTCCATCAAAGACAAGCAGCACCAAAAGAAAGATGATAATAAAAATCAAGATGCTAGTAAATCTTCTGATTCTGCTCATTGTATTGTTGCACATTGTAATCTTGGAATTAATGAAATGACTTCACTTTCATCTTACAAATATTGTTGGCTGCTTGATACTGGTGCAACATCACACATGACATTTAGAAAAGAATGTTTTGAAGAACTTAATGAAACAATAGATGGCATAGTTTACTTTGCAGATAAGTCAAGTCTTAAACCAAAGGGAATGGGCACCATTCGACTGAAGATGCCTGGATTCCCTGATTTCTTGTTGAAGAATGTTCTTTATCTTCCAGAGTTGCAAAGAAGCCTGCTGTCCTTGGTGGAGATTCGACAGCGAGGCCATTCCATCCACATGTTTGATGGAATCATAGAAATAAGAAAGTCCTCTAACAACCAAGTCATCATGACTGGATATGAGGATGGGAAGCTATTGAAGCTAAAGGGTTCATCTGCAAGAGTTCAGAACTATGCCTACCTCTCTCAGCATGGAGAAGGTAATTTGTCATCTAGTTCATTGTGGCATGCAAGATTTGGTCATCTAAATTATAACAGTCTTCGTTTGTTGAGAAAGAATGGTGTATTTGGTTTTCCCACCATTCCCAAAGAGAAGAACAAATGTGATGCATGTATATTAGGTAAACATAGTAAGCTGCCATTCCATGAATCTGATTTTAGAGCAAGTAGGAAATTAGAATTAGTGCATTCTGATTTATGTGGCCCAATGCCAACTCCTTCTGCAAATGGGAATAAGTATTTTATGACATTTGTTGATGACTACTCAAGAATGTGCTGGATTTACTGTTTAAAGACAAAATTAGAAGCATTTCAAACATTCAAAGACTTTCATGCATTGATAGAAAAACAAGCACAATCAAAAATTGGTACACTTAGTACTGATAATGGGAAAGAATACACTTCAAATGCTTTTGAATATTATCTTCGCCAACATGGAATTGCACATAAGATTACAGTTCCCTACAATCCTCAACAAAACGGTGTAGCAGAAAGAATGAACAGAACCATAATGAATATGGTTCACTCAATGATGTTTTTTGAGAATGTAAAACTAATGTTTTGGGGTGATGCAGTGAAATGTGCAGCCTATTTGAGAAACAGAAGTCCCTCAAATTCTCTCGATAACAAGACTCCACATGAAATGTGGTTTGGCCATCTCTGTTAGGGCGCACACCTCAACGGTCCTTAAGATGGGTAACTCCGCGGGTTTGACTGAAAATAGTCTTAGGGGTGTCGGGGGTTAAATCAAAGTCTTCTATTGTAATAAACCCGCGGCTTAAGACCAGGGTTAGGGTTTTGGGTGCCCATGGTATTGAATCCATGTTTTTGTAAACAATGCGCTATAAATAGGCACTTGTGTAAATAAGAAAGGTTAGGTTTTATGATGTAAGAAAGATTAAGGCGAAGTTAAGGCTGATTTTGTAAGGAAAGGTTAAGTCCCAGCTGTGTGTGTGGACGACCTCTGCAGCTGTGTGCGCAGAGGGTTTTTGTAAGAAGATTGAGAAAAGATCTGCAGCTATGTGCGTAGAGGCCTGTTGCTGTGTGCACGGCTGTTAAGGACTGAAGGGATCTGCAGCTGAGTGCGCAGATCAAACTGTGGTTTTGTAGCAAGTTGAATAAAACACAGTTTGTGGACGTAGCCCCTACACTGGGGGTGAACCACGTTATATTTGGTGTTGTGGTTTCTTGTGTTGTTTCTATTTCTGTTGTCTTTTATGCATTAATAACTGTATACATTTGATAACTTAGATCACTGCTAATAACAAGCTTCGCTATGAATTCCCTGTAGTGGGTTGTGTAAGTCACGGTTGTTTATCTATCTGCGAAGTTGTATAAAAGTGAATGACCAAGCTGTGTAATTGTTGATTAATAAGTTTAGTAAAGGCTAAGGTACAGTAATCCCCTCTCTGCTTGCAGAAACCTGATTCTGCGGAACCCCATTGCTGTTTCGGGTGAGACTGCAACCTGTGCGCAGGTTGTTGCCGAAAGGGCCAACACATTGGGTCTTTTGTTGGTGCGACATAAAAGGATTAAACCCGGGTCTACCCTATTGCCCAACAAATTGGTTCCATTGCCGGTTGAACTCAGTATCTGCTCAAGAGGGGTTTACGTCATACCTCGAGGGCTATGTTCTGGAGGCCCTCTGTGACGGATATCGGTGATTGGTTTGCTGAGACTTCTCTGCAATTCGCGCAACAAGAGAACACAAATTCGCGTTGTAGCACACGTGGATTTTTACAAAGGTATGTTTTTTGTGATGCTTATGAAATTTTTTTTAGTAGTATCCACATAGAGTTGCACCAGTGGTTATCTAGGTTAACAGAAAGAAGGACGAACTGCCAAGCTCGACGGATTCCCACGTGGACCCCCACAAGGGTCAATCTTGTGCAATACGCGAACAACGAGGTATCCTGCGCTGTTGATTTCTGGATGACGTGCACATTGGAAGCTTTCGTGAAAGAGTTTGCCATTAACACAAGTACCTCCTTCAGCGAAGCTGAACGACAGTTCTTCAAAGGCCCCCGTGGTAAGTTTTTGAATTCATTAAGCTTGTGGATTAAAATACTATTGGCTGAAAAGGGTATATTGTGGTTTGAATTAGACTGCTAGCTTTATCGTACTAACATATGTTTGCAAGTGATAATACCTTCAACGAGCAAAGTGGTTTGCTGCGAAGTGGAAAAAGGTACAAAAGAGATTTTGACTCCTATTCCTTAGGTCAAGCTACCGAGTCTTCCCCTGTAAATTCTGAAGAGTCAGGCTCTGAGGAAATCCCTTCGCTTGGAAACCCCCCTGTCACCCCGCAGCGAAGCCCTGTTACCCCTGAAATTCCGTCGCAGTCTGACAATCAACCAAGTCCAAGTATTCCGGCCACAGGCCAGTCTGTCCCTGTAACTCCCTCCCCATCAACGTCCTGTCCCCCTCCCAGAACCGCCATGGCCCACCTAGCTGATGATATTAAGTTGCCCATCTTCAAAGGCACGGGATCCGAAGACCCCGAACAGTTCTGGTTTTTATGTGAAGCAGTATGGAACTCGAAGAATATCACAGACCGGGATGTGCGAACCGCGCAGCTCATTACTTCTTTTCGGGATAGGGCTTTGACCTGGTTCATGAAGTTCTCCAGTACTCAGAGCCCTATGCTAGATGAGATTAAGGCAGCAATAACCAAAGAATTTAAAAAGCCTAAATCGGAATCGCAGAGCATCACCGAACTCAAAGAGATTCAACAACGGCGCGGCAAATCTGTGTGGGACTTTGACCAAAGATTCAAAGTCCTCCTCGACCAAGTCAGCTTTACCATTAGTCCTGCGCAACACAAGGAATGGTTTATCGCGGCATTATTACCACATATCAGAACTCCGCTCATGCAACAGAAGGTTGCTGACCAACAAGAGGCTCTGGAAATTGCAATGAAGCTGGAGACTGCCCCTGTCGGAGATGATTCTGGTATTGCTCAAATCCAAGCGCAGCTAGCTGCGATGGCCCTGGAAATGTGGGAGATGAAAAAGGGAAAACCTGATCGCGAAGAGGTTTGGTGTACGCAATGTCGGACCGAAGGTCATGACAAGGCACGATGCCCTCTGGTAAGCAAGTACCTGCGTACAGGTGCGGCGGACCCATTTCCACCACAAGTTCTATATTGTGAGCTTTGCAGAACAACAGGTCAGCACCGACCTGAGAACTGTCACCTGCTGCAACGGTACGGACAGGGACCTAAGAACCCCTACTGTAATTTCTGCAAGTCCGTAGGTCATAATGAGGATGAGTGCCGCACCTATGATGCCTACCGGGTACGCAATGACGGCCTTAGTAGTGATAGCTATGGTTACCAGGGGGGTGCCTCTGGTAGAGGTTCGTCTGGAGGCCGTGGTGGTATGGCCGGCAGAGGCCGAGGCCAGTTGGTATGTTACAATTGTAACCAAGCTGGGCAATTGGCTCACGACTGTCGGAACCCTACTACAACATGTCGATACTTCCACGCGGTAGATCATGTGATTGAGCAGTGTCCGTAGCTCATAGCTAAGATTCAGGCACGACAAAGTGCCCCCACGCAGAATATCCAGATGATTTCAGTTGAGCCCAGACCTGCCGCAACTATCAATGTTGTCACATGGAGTGGAGCCATGACACACCCACCGGATATAGAAATACAGCCCACTGACGCTTGGGTTCGTAAGGCCCCTGTAAAAATCCGAGCATTTGATATCACAAGAGAAAGAGAGACATTTATGGAAGCTAAGAAAGATTTTGCTGGCCCTAGCACATCCGTTACACCCACACAATTTCAGCAACTATCTTCGCGGCCCCAGGAAGCCCCGCGGGATAACGTAAGTACCCTATCCTCCTTTTTACAGAGTTGCCTCAAACTGTTACGAGATCAGGATGCTCTGACTAAGCTACAAGAAGTCATTGCTTCCTGCGGGCCTCACCACATTTCTGTTCAAGACAAAACTGTTCATAGAGTGAACAGAACCGGCAAGGAAATGGGATTGAATGCTCAGATAGGGGCATATCATCTGACTGATGTTATCTTGGACTTAGGGTCCAACGTAAATGTGTTAACTAAACAAACCTGGGAACACATGGGAAAACCCCCCCTCGCCTGGTCCCCTATCCAGTTGCGGCTAGCCAACCAACAAAGGATTGTGCCTCTAGGAATTTTCCTGAGTGTCCAAACAGATATTGTCGGGGTCAGTACTATTGTGGACTTCGAAGTAATTGAGATCATTGATGACAGCGACCCCTACCCAGCCTTGTTAGGAATTGAATGGGAAATGGAAAATGCTGCAGTTATTAACCTAAAGAAGAGACAGATGATCTTTGAAGGGAAAGACTTGAGAGTCATCCTACCCCTGGATCCCTCACAGGGGGAACGATACACAGATCCACTCCGATAAAAGGATCAGGATGATGTGGAGCACATCTACACTATCACCGCACAGGACAGAGGTTCTGAGGATCCTCCTACCGCAGATTGGGAGTCTGGTAGCTCCTGTATGACCAACTCGGAGGATGACTTAGAGAGTTGGCAGAACCAATTATGTGAGCTCCATGGCCAGAATAGTACCAGACCTACTAAATCTCTCAGATGGCTCAGCTCACAACCAAGCGCTCTCCCTACTTTTGATGGTTCAACAGACCCTGACCCATTTATCGTACAATTCTCAGGTCAGATACCGGAGCCACAAAAAATGACTTCTCTGGAGTCAGCACTCAGAGTCTCAGCTGCCAGATGGTGGAAGAGCCATAAGCCACAGATTCCTAACTAGGAAGCCTATCAGAGGCTCCTTCGACTGAGATTTAAGGGCCATCCTGAGGAGGTACGAAGCAAGTTTGATGGAAAATCTAGTCCACAAGCACATTTGGCAAACTGCTATGAAGCGTGGAGGTATGTACCTCGGAATGAATGGGTACATCGATTCGTCCATACGCTGGCACCGATAGCTCAGACCTGGTACGAGGAAGCTGAGCTCCGCCTAGATACTGTAATTTGGGACTGTCTTGTCCATAGTTTTATACATACTTTTTCTACTAATGATGTCTGCCCAGCTCTAGACGCAGCTATCAGGATAATCCATACCAAGGTCTTTGATGACCAAGAACTAGTAGAACAGCGACCGGATTGGACAGTGCAGGAAGCCCACGCCCTAGAATGTTATAACTTCGCCATTGAGGAGGATGAGGACCCGCGCAATATCACTATCCCTGAGTAAGAAGGTTGCTGCGATGTGCAAGGACCAGTCATCGAAGCCCCGGAAGTAAATCAGCCCCTGAAGACATGCATAGTTAACATTGGATCTGAAGACCAGCCTAAGCTCGCCACAATTGGTGACTATTGGGAGGATGAAATGGTCAGCAAGGTAACCCAACTTCTCCACGAGTACCAAGATCTTTTTCCAACAAAGTTTTCCGAAATGAAGGGTATCTTGGGTGATATTGGCGTAATGAAGATCCCTTTGAAACCTAATGCAAAACCTGTGAAACAGCGGCCTTATAGATTGAATCCAAAGTATAAAGAAAATGTTAAGGTGGAGCTGGATAAGATGCTCGCCGCAGGAATAATCGAGCCTGTTGAAGAATCTGAGTGGGTCAGTCCTATGGTGGTCCAGGAGAAGAAGACTAAGGGTGAAATCCGCATCTGTGTCGACCTCAAGAAATTAAATGATGCCTGTCTGCATGATCCCTTTCCTACCCCCTTTACAGACGAAGTGCTTGACAATGTTGGAGGCCAAGAAATATACTCTTTAACTGATGGGTTTTCTGGCTACCATCAGATCCGAATTGCTCCAGAAGACCAACATAAGACAACATTTGCTACCGAAATGGGGTCCTTTCAGTATACTGTCATGCCCTTTGGGCTGAAGAATGCACCTGCTATATTTTCTAGGGTCGTCATCTCTGCGTTCAAGGAATATATACATAAATTCTTAGAAGTTTATTTTGATGATTGGACTATTTTTGGGCTAGTAAAAGATCACCTCACTAGTTTGAGACTTATGTTAAACAAGTGTAGACAGCACCAGATTGCTTTGAATCTAAAAAAGTGTATCTTTTGTGCCCCTTTTGGAATTCTCCTTGGTCATGTTGTCTGTAAGCAGGGATTGATTATGGATCCTATGAAGATAGCTATTATTGTAAATCTACCACCCCCGAAGTCCGTCAAACAACTGCGCATGACACTCGGTCACACTGGTTACTACAGAAAATTCATCCAAAGATATGCTCAAATTACCGCTCCGATGGAAAGGAAATTGAAGAAAGATAATAAGTTCGAATGGACACCAGAGTGCCAGGCCAGCTTAGATATTTTGAAGAAAAAAATGGTTACTTCCCCTATTCTAGTATTTCCTGACTGGAACAAAGAATTTCATGTGCATGTTGACGCATCCTCCATTGCTCTAGGGGTGGTATTGGCTCAACTAGGCGCAGGTCAGATCGACCACCCTATTTCTTTTTCCAGTAGAAAATTATTCACTGCAGAGAAAAATTATACTACAACCGAGCGGGAAGGCCTTGCTATGGTGTATGCACTACAGAAGTTTCGACATTATCTGTTAGGATCACATTTTAAGATGTTTACTGACCATTCTGCTTTGAAATATTTGGTTAATAAGCCAGTGCTAGGAGGAAGAATATGCAGATGGCTGATTCTGTTCCAAGAATATGACTTCGAAATCATAGTTAAGCCTGGGAGACTGAACCTAGGACCGGACCACTTGTCGAGGCTCGAGTCAGGCGAAGAACCCGCCATTTTGGATGAGGGCCTCCCTGACGCGCAGCTGTTTTCCATCCAGATAGTCGATGACTACTTCCAGGATATTGCTCAGTACTTGTCTACAGGGTTTCCACCTGCTGAAATGACCACACAACAGAAAAAGCAGCTGGTAGTGCAAGCAGCGGACTTCACCCTAATATCCGGCCAGCTGTACAAGATGGGACCAGATGAAATACTGCGCAGGTGTGTTTTGGAGCATGAACGACCCCTGATTCTGGCCGAGGCGCATTCTGGCGCGGCAGGAGGTCATTATGCAGGGAAAGCTACAGCACAGAAGATTTTGATAGCCGGCTTATGGTGGCCCACCGTTCACAAGGATGCAAGAGAATATTTCCACAGCTGCGATGTCTGTAAGAGGACAGGAAAACCATCTCAGCGGGATGAAATGCCCCTAGTTCCGCAGGTAACCTTACAAGCTTTTGACAAATGGGCCATTGACTTTGTTGGCCCCATCAACCCCCCCGCGCAGAAGTCTGGTGCGAGATATATTATTACAGCAACTAACTACCTTACCCGTTGGGCTGGAGCCCAACCGGTCAAGAACTGTAGCGTTGCTACAGCTGTGCAATTCATCTTCGATCACATCTTGTCCAGGTTTGGGTGTCCTCGCGTCCTTATGAGCGATCAAGGATCACATTTCTTAAATAAAACCATTGCAGTGCTGACTGAAGAATTTCAAGTATACCATCAGAAAAGTACAGCCTATCATCCACAAGCCAATGGGACTGTCGAAGCTTTTAATAAGATCCTGGAGCATGCTTTGACAAAGATTTGTAATGCTAACAGAGATGATTGGGACCTTCGCATTCCCGCAGTGCTATGGGCTTACAGAACTACTTGCAAAATGTTGACAGGCCATACACCTTTCCGATTAGTTTATGGGCAAGAAGCCGTCATGCCTATGGAATACATTGTTCCCAACCTCAGAATCTCTGCTTTCACCGAGATGGATGACCCAGCCATAATAACAGAGAGACTGAAACAGATACTAGAACTCGAGGAGGATAGATTTATTGCAGGTTTTTAGCAACAGGTGCAGAAAGCTCGAGAAAAAGCGTGGCATGATAGACACATTAAGAAGAAACAATTCCAGCAGGGTGATCTTGTTCTCCTCTATGACAGCAAATTTATGAAGTTCCCCGGAAATTTTAAAAGACATTGGAAGGGACCGTATATAGTCCAGAAAGTTACTGATGGGGGCGCAGTCCAACTAGCTAAGTTAAATAGAGAGCTCTTTCCGTCTATGATAAATGGGAGTCGTCTAAAGAAGTACAGGGACAGGCCAAGTCCTCAGACTTGAAGGTAGCACCAAGAAAGAAAAGTTTACGTACCCAGCATAGCTGCTCGCCACACTGGGGAATGTCGTATGGGAAGCCGAAGGTTGGTCAGGGGACGCAGGTTCACCCTGTGACGAAGGGGAAAGCGGTTGTTATGTCGTAGGTTGGAACTGTGTCGTAGCCTAGGATGAGATGGATGGGAAAAAATACATTTGATGGCGGCGGCACGTGAGCTACTCTTCATAACTGTAATTATGAGATTTCAGGAAAATCTCAGGCTGGGTGTGGCGAGATTTCTGGTATGCAAGCAGATTTGATGTCATTACTACACTATGATGACAGATTCTGTAACAGAATTCTATAAGTAAGCTACATTGGCTTGTGAAATCTTCCTCGAAGCATTTCGTGGAGTTTGTTTGACTGGAGCCATGTCAAACAATTGTGAAGTCCAGGAGCCAGTACGAGAGTTCAGAGAGAGAGGATTGCAGAACCTTTTGAGTAATCTTCCAGTATAGTCGTATTCAGCTTAGGTACACAGGCAGGAAGAAGTTTGCTCTAAACCAGGCGAAGGCAGGCACAAATTTGCTCTAACATGGAGCCACGACGGCCATAAGACCTTGCCAAACGATTCTGGCGAGCCTCACCCTGAAATCTTCCGGCATAGCAGAACCATGGCAGCTGTGTGTCTTATGCAGCGTGACACACAATCCCAGGGGGCCCCAAGCTGTGGAGGGTTAAGTATCGCCAACCCGACCAAACGATGGGGTTGCAGATGGACCCACAAGGCCTTAGTCCGCACCAATATCAAGCAGTAGAAAGAAGCGGGCAGCCGGCCACTAGCAGGAAGGACTCCAGGAACCAGCGCACAATGTCTTCGCCAAGCAAATGTTACCACCAGCCGAGCAGATAAGTGCCCCGGGACGGGACACTCGTGAGTCTTAGGGGCCTGTTAGGGCGCACACCTCAACGGTCCTTAAGATGGGTAACTCCATGGGTTTGACTGAAAATAGTCTTAGGGGTGTCGGGGGTTAAATCAAAGTCTTCTATTGTAATAAACCCGCGGCTTAAGACCAGGGTTAGGGTTTTAGGTGCCCATGGTATTGAATCCATGTTTTTGTAAACAGTGCGCTATAAATAGGCACTTGTGTGAATAAGAAAGGTTAGGTTTTATGATGTAAGAAAGATTAAGGAGAAGTTAAGGCTGATTTTGTAAGGAAAGGTTAAGTCCCAGCTGTGTGCGTGGACGACCTCTACAGCTGTGTGCGCAGAGGGTTTTTGTAAGAAGATTGAGAAAATATCTGCAGCTGTGTGCGCAAAGGCCTGCTGCTATGTGCACGGCTGTTAAGGACTGAAGGGATCTGCAGCTGAGTGCATAGATCAAACTGTGGTTTTGTAGCAAGTTGAATAAAACACAGTTTGTGGACGTAGCCCCTACACTGGGGGTGAACCACGTTATATTTGGTGTTGTGGTTTCTTGTGTTGTTTCTATTTCTGTTGTCTTTTAAGCATTAATAACTGTATACATTTTATAACTTAGATCACTGCTAATAACAAGCTTCGCTGTGAATTCCCTGTAGTGGGTTGCGCAAGTCACGGTTGTTTATCTATCTACGAATTTGTATAAAAGTGAATGACCAAGCTATGTAATTTTTGATTAATAAGTTTAGTAAAGGCTAAGGTACAATAATCCCCTCTCTGCTTGCAGAAACCTGATTCTGCGGGACCCCATTGCAGTTTCGGGTGAGACTGCAACCTGTGCGCAGGTTGTTGCCGAAAGGGCCAACACATTGGGTCTTTTGTTGGTGCGACATAAAAGGATTAAACCCGGGTCTGCCATATTGCCCAACAATCTCCCTTCAAGCAGGCATCTCAGAGTTTTTGGTTCCACCTGTTATGCCTTGATTCCAAAGGAGCAAAGAAACAAGCTCGATGCTCGAAGCAGAAAATGTATTTTCCTGGGGTACGAAGAATACTCCAAGGCATACCATCTGTATGATGAGGTAAACAAGAAATTTTTTATTTCCAGAGATGTCATTTTTCTTGAAACTAATCAAAATGACCAGTCCATTGAGAGACAGCTTGATCATTTGGAAAAATATCCTCATCCAAAGACATATTCTGAAAATGAATATGAAATTCCAAACCTTGAAGGGGGGATTCCTATTCCGGATCAACCTTTGGAATTTCCATATGAAGCACCAACTCCCCCGCATGAAGAAGTTCCTACTACTTCACCTGATCAAGAGATTCAACTGGATGATGTGATTGAGAGAATTGAAAGACTCTCAATCAATGATGAAGCACCACCAGTTGATCAACCAGGACCATCACAGAAGATTCCTAAATGGGCCACAAAGACACTTGAAAGTGTCCATCCGGATGAAGTTGGAAAGACGGGAACGAGAAGTTCGAAAAGACATGAAGATGGAGGAGAAGCAGATAATTCAAGTAATGACATGGATGTATCATTTGATTGTGAATTTAATTTATCTACTAACTTTGAACCAACTTCCTTTGAAGAAGCTTCTACTCGAGTTGAGTGGAAAGAAGCTATGCAGAATGAGTATGATGCACTCATGAAGAATGTAACTTGGAAGTTGGTTGACCCTCTAGTTGGAACCAAACCAATTGGCTGCAAGTGGGTGTACAAGAACAAATACAAATCAGATGGCTCACTTGACAAGCACAAAGCGAGGCTTGTAGCCAAAGGCTATGCACAAAAGGAAGGAATTGACTATGAAGAAACATTTTCTCCTACAGCAAAATGGGCTACCATCTATACCTTACTCTCTTTAGCTGCTCAGAAAGGGTGGAAAGTTCATCAGATGGATGTGAAGACTGCTTTCTTGAATGGAGACTTAAAAGAGAATGTCTTCATGTCTCAGCCAGAAGGATTTGTTGTGAAAGGAAAAGAACAAAAGGTATGCAAGCTTGTCAAATCCTTGTATGGCCTAAGACAAGCGCCTTGCGCATGGTATGAAAAGTTAACCGAGCATCTTTTGAAGTTAAATTTCGAACATTTTGATCTTGATGATGCAACACTATTTATAAAGAAAGTTGGAAGATATGTTGTGTATCTTGTGGTGTACGTAGATGATCTTTTGATGACAGGGAACAATGAGAGCTATATAGCATCCATAAAGAAAGATTTGAAAAAGTTCTTTGAAATGACATATATGGGACATCTCCACTATTACTTGGGAATTGAAGTCACTCAACATCCTAAGTACATATTCCTATCTCAGAAAAAATATGTTGGAGAAATACTAAACAAATTTTGCATGACAGAATGCAACCCTATATCTACTCCAATGGAACAGAAAATGAAGCTCACATCAAGCGAAGGAAAAGAATTTGAGGATGCGACCAAGTATCGACAACTTGTAGGAAGTATTATCTACCTTACAACAACTAGACCAGATATTTCTTATGTTGTTGGCATACTTTCAAGGTTCATGCATAAACCTTGTGAAGGACATTGGTCAGCTGCAAAAAGAGTTCTAAGATACTTGAAGGGGAATCAAGACATTGGACTCAAGTACTCTAAAGTGGATGACTTCAATCTTATTGGGTACTCAGACTCAGATTTTGATGGCGATAAGGAGACAGGAGTATCAACTTCTGGATACACTATGAGTCTTCGATCAGCAACTGTCTCATGGAGATCACGCAGACAGTCCATCTTCGACATTGTTCCACAAATGATCAAGTTGCAGACATCTTCACCAAAGCACTTGGACGAGAAAAGTTTGAAAGATTCAGAAACATGCTCAGACTTACTAACACCCCTTCAGATTAAGGGGGGGATTGTTGGAATATAATCCATTGGGATTATACGTTAATGTAAATAGTAGGAAGATGAAGAGACTCTCGGATGTGATCCCAAGATTCATTGTTATGTATAAATAAATGTTTTATCCATGAATAGAATAGAATCAGGAGTTATACCTAACAGAATTAAACTAGGAGCTCTTCATTCCTAAAGCATAAGAAAATTGAAATATCAAGAAAATAATATTACAATATGTCCAAACTCATCTAAATGGTCTAATTGTATCTCTTTTTGTCCATCGGTATCTTGTACTCCAACAAGTTTACTCTTTTTCTTATCCATATTTCTTCCACCCCATTCCACGAACTCTTTCAATGCTCCCCTTTCCTTCAACAATTGCAAGGTCCCCACCAAACCCTTTCCAACAAAAGCTTCTTTAATTATATCATTTGTCGCCACTTCCTTCTTGTAGAAGGAGCAAGTCAATAAGTCAACTTGAAGGATAGCCGACTTAGTCGATCAGCCGACTAATTTGATGAGCCAACTTAGTTGATCAGCTGACTAAGTCGGTCGGCCGACTAAACTAGAGATTAGGTCGGCCACCTAAGGTCGCGTCGGTTCACTAAACCAATAGGTATTTATTTTGTAACTGTTCTGTAATCATATATATTAGGCTGTTGAGCCAGATGAGAACTCGGTTTAGTTCTCTACATTGTATGGACTCAGTTATATAATATAATATGTTAATTCACCTATTGGTTCTTATCTCTTGTCTCTGTTTTATATATATGTTTTAGTGTGTATTATCGGTAACCTTATGTGATCTGTGAGATTACAACATTGGCTCCGTTGCCGGTAGTACATGTCTGAAATGTATGCAAATAAATGATACCAGAGTAGGAGATTAAGGACTAGTGGGAATGTAAAGTTGCAAATTATTTGTAGAATTATGCGCGAAGGAATAGATTAACAATCGCACAAGCAAAATAAATATTTTCACACAAACGCATGAAAAGTTTGTCGAATCAGTGCCCCAACTTCTAAAGAAACTCTTGGATGAGAAAGCCGGAAGGGACTAAAGAACAACAATTGCTGGAAAAACTGATCCGAGGAGGTAGAACAAACTTGTCAGAGTAGTTCAAGAAAATCATCGATGACTTCTGTGAGGAGCAAATAGTCGAAGACAGAACTTCGGTGGAAATAGTCAAGGAGAAATTTTACATAGATCTCACCGAGCAATTTCTGTGTTCCTTACCGAACTTGTTGTTCAAATTCCTTATTGAAAAGGGAGTAGGACATATTGTTGAACCTCGTCCATCACTTCACGAACTGCCATCAAACTCTAACTGGGCAGAGAAGCAAAGGAAGTGGGAAAAATTTATTGCAAAAAGGGAGTGGGAATACTTCCTAAGCAAATAGACTAAACTATTCGGGCTTTCTAAAAGCGTCGGGTAGGCTATGGGGGGGTAGCTAGTCATATGTCGAGATAGAGTAGAGTGGATTCTAGTCGACTAGAAACAGATACCATTCACCAGTAATGAGAATTTGACCAAAAGGGAACTCAAGAGAATAGTATCATACGAAGGTATGTCGGACATTCAGAAAATAGAGAGGGAAGAGAGACAACAGAGGAGGGAAGCAAGAAGAGAAAGAGCCTTAGAACTGCATAGAGGAAGAAGTCCTAGGGTGACCGACCAGGAAGAGAATCCGCTAGAGTCAGGTCATGACTGACATGAAGAAGGCATGGAACAAGAGGCGTCCCCTACGGAGGAAGAATTGTGGATAGAGCAGCCCAAATCTCTCCAATTAAGAGCTCCCCATGAAGGGACAACCCTCTCCCTATTGAATCTGCGTACTCAGATACACACTATTGTCGAAGAAGACCTCCGACTACGAGTTGGTGACTTTAGTATATGGAGTCGACTAGAGGACGAAACCTACACTAGATGACACCTCATTATACGTCGACCAGAGGAAGGAAATTGGGTGACCTTTCAAGCAGCACCCTCCAACCAAAGTATCCACTTACTCTTACTGACACATGAAGGAGCACCCGCCTCACAAACATAGATTTAGAAGACACAGAAGATTCATAACTACAAACAAATAGTTGCAGTTGACCATCGATAGCAGAAGTTGACATCAACCGACTACCAGTCGACGAAGAATCGACAACTGATAGGAACACAATCTCCATCGACCATAGTCCCGCAGAGACGAATAAACCAATAAACCCACCACCCTCACCTCCACCCCCACCTCCGCCACTACCACCTCCTGAGAGCAGTGACAGTGATTCAGACATGGGTCACCGATCGGCTCGCATTCCTCTATATAAGGGGAATGAGGACCCCAGACGACACTGGTTCATCTGTGAGTCAACTTGGGAGGCCAACCAATTTACAGATGAAGATAGACAAATGGCACAATTCGTTGGTGCCCTGAGGAAAAGGGCATTGACCTGGTATATGACCTTTTCGGAAAGACAACCTAGAGCAACCAAAGCTAAGATCAAGGCACAGTTTTTATCATTTTTCAAAAATCTAGATGCTAAACACCTGGTAGCGAAAAAATTAAAAACTACATCACAAAATCCAGGGGAGACTATCCGCGACTATGATAAGTACTAGAAAGAACTTTTAAGCTAGCTGGACTATGTTATAGATGAAAATTTACTAATCCAGTGGTTTCTTGCAGGGTTATCTCAGAAATTGCGTCGACACATCAGTCTGGAAACGTTCAAATCTTACGAAGATGCGCTAATGAAAGCTCTTCAAGTGGAGATGGACGGGGACATACCCGCTTACCCCACATACCATAGATTCGAAGAATAGCTCGAGAGTGTACAGAAGTATTTAAAGGAGTTAAACCTTAAGAATCAGGAGATCTAGCGCACCAAATGTTCGACAGTCGGCCATTCCAAAGACAACTATCAACAGGAATACAGCCGATAGGACATTCGATTCATGCAGACCAAATCATTTTGCGACATTTTCCAGGAGCACGGGGATCACTTGACGAAAGACTGCCCGTTCAACATGAAGAACGGTAAGGCCTCTTGGTGTGCCATCTACGAAACTAAAAATCATAACACGACCGACTATCATTTGAACCTGAAGAACCGACAGAAATATCAGGCGGTCTACCAAACCAATGCAGTGGCACAGCAAAACGAGCAAAACAATTTAGCAAACGATCAGAATGGTCAGAGATATGACGGTCGACGATACGAGTGCCAGTACGACAATCGACGTGCAGGCTACGCAGGAAGAGGTCGATTCCCTAGGAACCGCGTCGACGCATCCAGTGCTTTACGTGTTATAAAGAAGGACATCGGTACGCAGACTGTCCATATAAAGACAGAACTGACCTCAAATTTTGTACTCACTGTGGGGTAGGGGATCACTCACTAGAGGATTGCCCTACCATGTTGAAAAAAATTAATACAAAGAAAAATGTTAATGTCTTGTCTTGTGTGCAAAAAATGATGTAATAAACACTAAAAATTTGCATATTGTAACTCGACAAGGAACAAAAACAGGAGCTGATAACCCAAGAATCAGTCAAATAAAAGAGAAACATGTTTATCTTGACCCACTGAAAGAAAGAAAAAACATACAAAGAAGCAACCAATGTATTCAAAGAACTTGCACGACAAGAAAAAGTTCACGACATTCAACATAACACAATAAATGAATTAATCCAGCTCGTACAAAAAGACAACTCAGTATCTCAGTTCATCGATTTGCTGTATGAAATAAAATGTACCAACTCTGAAAAGCAAACAAAGAACATCTGCAGCTTAAATCAAAAAGAAAAAGGTGATGCTGACCCACTTGTCAACCTGGAAATCAAAGGATACCATGTCCAACAAGTAGTGCTCGACTTCGGCTCACAAGTAAACATCATGACTCGTGACACTTGGGAACAAATGGGAAGACCTCGACTCCATGAGTCAGGCATATACCTTAAATTAGCCGACCAGGACTTAATTGAACCCATTGGAGTTTGGAAAAATGTCGACACGAATATAAAAGGAATCTCGACCAAGGTCAACTTAGAAATCATTGACCCTAAGGAAGGATCCAGTTCCTTCCCAGCGTTAGTCGGTCGACCTTGGGGTAGAAAGATGAAAGCATCCATATCCCTAGACAAGGAGCGAATCAAATTGAAAGGAAATGGGAAAAAGGTCATTGTACCCATTCATCCATCTCAAGGAGAACCTTGGACGAAACCTATCGATGAAGAATTCGATGTCCGACAACTCTACCAGATCCAAAACAATGCAGATTGTTTGTGCCAGAAATTGTTCTTAGACTACTAGAAGAACAAGTCAACACAATCTCAAAAGTAAAATTAAATAAAATAGGTTTTTAGGGTTTTGATTTTAAAAACTTCATCAGCAAGGAGGAAATAAACATCCACAAGCTAATACAGAACTAAATCATGCATGTTGAATAAACTGGGGATCAAACACATCCCAATAATCCATAAACATTACACATGAAATACTAATTCCACCCACAGGCTACAAGCATTTACATGAATAAAACTTTAAACAAGAAATGAAATTGTAGACTGAGCAATCAAACAGATCAGAAATGAAAAAGCATGACAGGTAAAAGGGCTTATCATTTCATATATAATCAATAATAGTCATCCACTTACATAAGAGTTATAAGTGCTAGCTTGAGAAATCAAAGCTCCAAAAGCCTCTCCTTGAGTGAAAAATCCCCCCCTCAAAACTGTATGCTTGTCTTCCTTTTATCATTAAAAAAGTAAATTAGTTCCATAACTACCTTCTAGGTATAAATTTGAAACAATTACATCAATTAGTTACATGATAACTCAAAATCTTTAAATATAATTAACCCAAATCGGATTTGGGGAAATTTGGTGAATTTTTGGAAATTTTTGTCTCAAAGACGCATTCATATCTCTCTATCCGGAACACCTGTGTAAACACTGAGAGAGGCTGTTTTAAATGATTATGTTATGAACAAAAACATCTCTTGGTTTTTCAAAATTCCTCTTCAATTGATCGTAATATGTTCTAAACATTTGTGACTAAAACAAGAAATTATTAAATAATTCAAACCCTGAAAACAGGCCACAAAGATGAATTCGAATCTCTCAAACAATAATAGCTGTTGAAAAACTGAGAGAGGTTTTTGTTAACGAGTCTGTTTTGGACAAAAATCTCCTTTGGTTTTCCTGAATTCATTTTCATCTCCTCGTAATATACTCCCAATGACAATGACAAAAACAGGAAAAACAGAGCTGCTACAGGAATCTCCTCATGAAAATATTTGACAAAGGACTCAAAAATGAGAGTTAGATTATAAATCAAAACTTGGAATAAGCTTTTATTATAACTTTTTGAAAGCTTAAATATGTACATATTAACTAATAAGCCCAAAAGACAAACCTTAAAACTAAAATAATGAAATGATTCAACCATTAAAAGCATTAAATCCAACCAAAATTATTGATTGTCAAAAATTCTTAAAATCAACATGAAATATAAAATCATTTTAAACCAACGGTTGAAAATTAGGACCAAAAAAACAGATAAACTAAGAACAAGATCTAGTTATAACATCTGGCTCTTACTGTGGGATGAAGTTCTCCTTGTGAGGCTTCAAGAACCTGCAGACCTTGTGCCTTATTCATTGGGTGATGGATTCATTTACCAAATCTCTACAACTTTGTCAAACTCTGAACACATACCTCTAAAATGAAAAAAATACTACTACAAACCAGCTTACTGAAAAGAATCTACATGCTCGTATAGCGAGCTTATTCTGCTATTTACTGCTACTTCTAATCGAAGAAAACAACCTAATCAAGTGTAATCATACTTCCAGTGAAGCCAAGAAACCATTTGACTGAGAATCATAATTTCATGCATGCTACTATTTGAGAAAACCCACAAAAGATGTGATAAATGTAATAAAGAGTCTGTAGGAAGCAAATACTTATGACTAGAAATAGGAAGTATGCCAAAATATGGAGCATTAGAAACCTTTGAAAAATACAACTCCATCCAAGAAGCCACGGGATCATGAAATTTTCGATTTAAAACTTCAATGTCTTCATTATATTCATCATAAAGTGAAGCATTATCTTCCTCTCCATTACTGTTCTTTTTAAACTTTGGATCAAGAATGGAAACCAAGGGCTTTTCAAACTGCTTCTCGACCTTTAAATAAAACCCCTGATCAAAACTTGAACAAATAAAATTCTAAAAGTGACCATAAGTCAAGAATGACAACTTATTTCTTATATCAATAGTATGAGGTTGAAGAGCAGCAACTTTTTCTTCATAACATGATAATCTCATAGCAGGAACTAAGAAATTTCTACTATAATCCACTGAAAGTATGTTATCATCGAAAAAGGCAGCAAACTGATATGAAGAATCAACACAAGCATCATTTATATCCTTGTTCATATGAAAATTTGAAAATGATGAAGAAAACTGTGTCAAATCTGAATGATACCTACATTCTTCTTCCTGTTCATAAGCTTGTATATCTTCAACATGAGCCTGATCTCGAAGCATTTTGCAATCTTGGATGTTCTCCTCCACTCCTTTTGCATCCTCGAACAATTGTATTAAAGATGATGATTTTCTTTCTAACAGTAACAAGACAAGATCTGAATGTTGAGCCATAACATAATATACCATAGCAAATTTTTCCGAAGTTCTGATCTCCGTAGGCATACTGATATAAAAACTTTGAAACCTCCAATTAAATTTAGTAATTGGCTCATCATTTTCCCTTTTCAAACTATAAAATTCGAAAAGAAATTGATCATAAGATTTATTCTTACCCCAATACTTCAAAAAGACATCATGTAACTCTTCCCACGATCCAATTGAAACATCTTTTAAATTTCGGAACCAAAACCCAACATCTGCAGCAAAGGATTTCGAAAATAACCTCATGACAACATCCTCATGCATGATTTCAAAATTATCAATGAAATTATTAAAAGATTCTAAATGCTTCTTTGCCGTAATATGGTCTTTTCCAGTAAAATGGGGAAGATATTCAACAAATTAGGAAGGGTACGGATGTAAGAGAGATGGAAGCCTAAGAGGTCTAAACATCTTCTGTCTGAGTCTAGACTGAAAATATGTGAGTTGAAAATGAGGTTCAACAAGATATTCGGAAGTTTCAGTAGTGATGGTAGAAGGTAATAGATCAGCTTTATTCTCTACAAGATGACCAGAATAATCAGCTTCAAGAGATATGGGTATATGTATATCATGCTGAATATGTATTTCAAATGAAGGAATAGGATCAACATCAATAACACAAGAAGAATGCATATTTTCTTCTTCCAAAGTGGGATATGTACTTGAAGGTTTATGATCATCGGAATAGACAAAAAAAAAAAATTCTTTTGACATGCAATGAGGAAGATAGGAAAGAACTGATGAATAAGAACAAAACCTCATGGAGTAAAGTAACAAACTGATATCCAGTCTTTCCACTTGGCTTCTTCATTTTTCTGTCAACAAAATTCTCCTTGCAGTGGAATCTTTAATCGTGGAGTCACCGGTGAAAATTTGTAGTCTAAAATATTTCTGACTTTGTTCACCTCTCAAAATCAGAAGAATAATGATATCCCAAGGAAGATATACTTCAGCTTCGTCCCCGACAATGGCGCCAAAGATGTTTATGCCAGAAATTGTTCTTAGACTACTAGAAGAACAAGCCAACACAATCTCAAAAGTAAAATTAAATAAAATAGGTTTTTAGGGTTTTGATTTTAAAAAATTCATCAGCAAGGAGGAAATAAACATCCACAAGCTAATACAGAACTAAATCATGCATGTTGGATAAACTGGGGATCAAACACATCCCAATAAACGATAAACATTACACATGAAATACTAATTCCACCCACAGGCTACGAGCATTTACATGAATAAAACTTTAAACAAGAAATGAAATTGTAGACTAAGCAATCAAACAGATCAGAAATGAAAAAGCATGACAGGTAAAAGGGCTTATCAGTTTATATATAATCAATAACATTCATCCACTTACATAAGAGTTATAAGTGCTAGCTTGAGAAATCAAAGCTCCAAAAGCCTCTCCTTGAGTGAAAAATCCCCCCCTCAAAACTGTATGTTTGTCTTCCTTTTATCATTACAAAAGTAAATTAGTTCCATAAATACCTTCTAGGTATAAATTTGAAACAGTTACATCAATTAGTTACACGATAACTCAAAATCTTTAAAGATAATTAACCCAAAAATAGCAAATCGGATTTGGGGAAATTTGGCGAATTTATGGAAATTTGGGTCTCAAATATGCCTTCATATCTCTAGATCCGGAACACTTGTGTAAGAACTGAGAGAGGTTTTTTAAAATTAGTATGTTATGAACAAAAAAATCTCTTGGTTTTTCAAAAATCATCTTCAATTTATCGTAATATGTTCTGTAAATGTGCGACTAAAACAGGAAATTATTAAATAATTCAAACCCTGAAAATAGGTCACAAAGATGAATTTGAATATTTCAAAAAATAATAGCTGTTACAAAACTGAGAGAGGTTTTTGTGAATGAGTTTGTTTTGGACAAAAACCTCTTTTTTTTCCCTGAATTCATTTCCATATCCTCGTAATATGCTCCCAATGACAATGACAAAAATAGGAAAAACAGAGCTGCTACAGGAATCTTCTCATGAAAATATTTGACAAAGGACTCAAAAATGAGAGTTAGATTATAAATCAAAACTTGGAATAAACTTTTATTATAACTTTTTGAAAGCTTAAAGATGTACATATTAACTAATAAGCCCAAAATAAAAACCTTAAAACTAAAATAATGAAATGATTCAACCATTAAAAGCATTAAATCCAATCAAAATTATTGATTGTCAAAAATTCTTAAAATCAACATGAAATATAAAATCATTTTAAACCAACGGTTGAAAATTAGGAAAAAAAGAACAGATAAACTAAGAACAAGATCTAGTTATAACACAGATTACACAGAGCCAAATAGTCATGGAGAATTTCATTTAGGCAACCAAGACTGAGTTGGTTATAATTCAGACGCTGAATTATATGATTGGGAGATCGAGAACTATGAAACACAAGAAAGAGGGTGCTAGAATATACAAAAAGTGTAGAAAAATCCCACCCAACGGAGCTTCATAGTGTCCATTGTCCCAAAAATCTTTGAGAAGAAAATTAGGGAATACCCTACCTTACAACCTACCAATGTAAATACTACAAAACTACCAAGATACAAGGAAAGGGAATCAACAGTCATGCATGTCGAACAAGTTTCTAAAAATATTGATGAACATGGCTGACTCCAAAGCCTAGTAGAAACTTTTACAGGACAAGCTGTTAGATGGTGGGATACCCATCAAACAAGACTGCCGACCTGGACAACTGCTTCAACTTACTTTATCGAAAGGTTTGGAGGAAAGAAGTTAACCCAACAAGCTCAGATACCTATATTCACTCAAGGACAGGACCCATAAGATCATATTAAAACCTGTGAAAAAGAGTGAGAAGGCTTGGATACAAGGATGAACGATCATGGCCACACTTGTTCCCATCAACCCTTGCCAGTGTACCAAAAAAATGGTATAATATGGAAGAAGCTAGAGGTGAAACCTTCTTATGGCATGAACTCAGGGAAAATTTCATTAAAGATTTCAACTTTATACCTCAAAATGAAAACTTGGTCGAAACAGCAAAACAGATTAAAGAATTTATCCATCCGACCGAAAACAAACCCTTAACAGATAACCGATAGACAATGAAATGTAACAATATACAAACAAGAACAAAACCACAGTCAACAAGACTACAGTTAGAAAATGAAAACACAGAAGGAAAAATCTTTAGATGGAAACCCAACCATGTCGAAACGACCAAACCTATTTGTACAATCCTGAAAGTAGAAATAACCGACAAACAAGATACCGACAGAATGACTGCAACTGACTTCCCTGCCACATTCTCATATTTCAAAGAAGGAAGTCGACCGATCAATGAAGCCAAAGCACCAGAATGGCTAGATGCTAAAGTCAAAACTAAAGAATTCGACATCTCAAATGATGATCGACCAAAAATGGCAAAGATTGGTGACTACTGGAGCGAAGAGCAAACCATAGAGATAGTGAACTTATTAAAGGAGTTTCAAGATGTATTTGCTAGAGATTATAAAGACCTCAAAGGCTTAGTCCATGAAATGGGAGAAATGAAAATTGACACTAAACCTGATGTTCGACCTGTGAAGAAAAGGCCTTATAAACTAGATCACAAATACAAGGAGATAGTCAAAAAGGAAATTGATAACATGCTGGCAGCAGGAATCATCTATCCTATCGACCAATTAGAATGGGAAATTCCAATGGTTGTACAACCTAAGAAACATGATCCGACCCGACTAATAATTTGTGTCAACTTCAAGGAACTAAACAGAGTAACACTGACAGACCCATTCCCAACCCCTTATGCAGATGAAATATTGATTGAGGTCATAGGACATGAATGCTACTCATTTACAGATGGATTCTCATGCTATAGCCAAGTGCCAATAGCTAAAGAAGACCAGAAGAAGACAACCTTTATGTGTGAATTTGGTTCATTTTTTTACAAAGTTATGCCTTTTGGATTAAAGAATGCACCTGCAGTATTCTCTCGAATTGTTGTCAAAACATTTCAAGAATATATTTATAAGAACATGGCAGTATACTTTGATGATTGGACAATATACTCCATATCAGACTTATGTTGGAGAGATGTCAATAGATTCAACCCTCCCTAAACATCAAGAAATGCATATTTGTGACCCCCATAGGGATATTATTAGGGCACATTATCTGTAAGGAAGGCATTAAGGTTGACTTTACAAAGATTAAAATTATCCTCGACTTAAAACCACCAGTAAACCCAAAACAAGTCAGGGTCTTACTTGGCCACACATGCTATTACAGAAAATTCATAAGATATTATTCAGATATGACCTATCCTCTTGAAGAACTATTAAGAGAAGATCAAGAGTTTAACTGGATAGAGGAGTGCCACATATCATTCGAAAAATTAAAAAGAAATCTAGTTGAAGCACCAATCCTAAAGTTTCCAAACTGGTCGATCAAATTCCATGTTCACATTGATGCATCAGGCCTAGCAATAGGAGCAATCTTAACTCAACCAGGAGATGATGGAATGGATTATCCTATAGTTTACAGTAGTAGAAAATTAAATAAGGCTGAAAGAAACTATTCGACAATAGAAAGAGAAGCCCTAGGAATGGTCTTTGCACTACAAAAATATTGACATTATCTCTTAGCTAACCCATTTATATTCTATATCGACCATCAGGCCCTGAAGTACCTCGTCAATAAACCACTACATCATGGAAGGATCTATCGATGGCTACTGCTCTTCCAAGAATTCAAGTTCGAAGTCATTGTCTGACCAGGAAAGTTAAATTTCGGGCCCAACCATTTATCCCGAATCGACACAGGAGAAGAACCGACAGGAGTCGACGATGACTTACCTGATGCACATTTATTTCATATAGAAGCATTCCCAACAGAACTAGAAGAAATAGCTCAGTTTTTGGAAGATGGACATGCACCAGAAGGAATGAGCACCAAGAAAAAGCAGATCTTAGCTATGAAGGCTGCTCCATACAGTCTCATCAATGGATTTTTATACAAAATGGGACTAGATCACATCCTTAGAAGGTGTGTACTAGAACATGAACGAGACAAAATTATGCATGAATCACACTATGGCCCTGTGGGAGGACATTTTCAAGAGGACACAACTGCAAAGAAAATCCAACAATCAGGATTATGGCGGCCGACACTCCATAGAGATTGCAAAAATTTTGTTAGTCGATGTGACAGATGTCAACGACTAGGTCGACCCTTGCCTAGCATAGAAATTCCTTTGATATCAGTAAACCCAAGTTTGACATTTGAAATATGGGACATAGACTTCATAGGACCATTTCCTATACCAGTAAAAATAACGGGCGCAAGGTATATCATTACTACAGTCAAATATGTCACTAAATGGGAAGAAGCTAAACCAATCAACACATGTTCTAGTGAGATAGCTGCTAAGTTTATCTATGAGAATATCATCACTATATTTGGATGTCCACTAACCTTGATTAGAAACTAGGGAACACACTTCATCAACAGAACGATCAAAACCCTAACCGACCAGTTCCAAATTGACCATCGTCGGAGTACAGCATACCATCCTCAGTCGAATGGAGCAATTGAAGCATTTAATAAAACATTAACAAAAGGACTAACCAAAATATGTAATGTTGATAAGAGCGACTGGGATGAGAAAATACCCACAGTATTATGGGCATACAAAACAACATATAAATGATAGACTGACCAAACTCCTTTTCGACTAGTCTATGGACAAGAAGCAGTAGTTCCACTACACTTCCGACAATAGACACCTATCATCGCAGAAATACTACATGTCAAGGTCGAATAAGGAAGGAAGGGAAGAAATACTACATGTCGATGTCGAACAATCAAACCCCCGACTGCAAAGAGAGCAGAACCCCAGACCGCAGAGCCATAGCCACGGCAGCAGGTAATTCCTTCGGACGTAGAAAGTGTCATCCCAACCCAGGAGCCAAGGGGGGAGACAGAGCCATAAAACCCCGAGTATGCTGTCACAAAAGGAATTATTCAGAAACTGTCAAAGGAGATAGCAGTGACCAGGAAGAAGTTCAAGACACAACAACAACAACAAGGTAAGGGGAAGCGCAAGTTTATCCTTTCAAACTCATTAGAAGACGAGGAGGAACTGGAAGCCATGGCCCTCGACATCATAGAGTATGCAGCAGCAAACAAGGTGCCGGTCGAAACCCAGTTCCAAAGATTCATCGATGGAGGGGCACAAGCAGGTCGACTGAAGAAAGGTAAGACTACGAAAATGCCTGAAAACATTGTCAATCTTGTGTCGACACCTCCATCATTAACGAAAATAACTGAGGAACAAGTACCAGCATCACAATTAGTAATCCCCCTCGAATTATGCAAAAATGCGATGACAGAGGCTGTGAAATCAGAGTTCGACAAAGATAGAGATTTGCAGGCATTCATTGAGAAACTGCCTGACATATTTACGTCAGCACACAAGATCTCCACAAAAGAACCTTTCTTCACGACCGGAGGATACCAACCAGGCCAGGAAGCATAGTCCAGAACCTTTGCAACCATCACGTCGACTTTCGAGAGAAATCCCGACAAGGAAGCTGAAGTGGTTGCACGTCGGTCTTATACTATCACACCGACCATACCCCAAGCCAACCCACAAGCCACTGCACCAACTAAAGGAGAATAAACTGAGGAGGACATAGCCCGACAAATTAACCAAATGTTCTCTGATGTAGACTCACCCCCTCGCCCCAATAATCCACCACTCACCCACACTTCACCCAAACCAATCACCCCCGACCATTCACCAACTCCATCACCACCACCACCATCTCCACCCCCCGACTCAGAGAAAGGCCCACCACAACCAACTGCATCAAAACAGCCAGAGGTGATAGTCATCCCACCTCCCCAACCAGAGAAACCATCGACCACTATCCCACAAACCAAATACCCCACCTCGACTATTGCAGGTACACAGGTGGCGACACAAGCGGAAAAAGAAAATCCTAAGAAGAGGAAGGAGAAAAAGGAGCATCATGGATAGCCTTCAAAGGTCCAAATCAGATTGAAGGATGCAAGATCCCTGACCAAAACAGATCTAGGACAACTCCTCAAGACCCTAGCAAGTGAAGCAAAGACGAGGAGTCAGCAAAGAAATAAGTAACTCAATGACAAGAACACAGAATAGGTCGAGTTCCTCGACAAATGCAGGAATCTGGCCTAGTCCGTCATGTTGGGCCCCATAGAGGTCGACACAGACAAACTGCTTGAAAGGGCGTATTAGCTATTTGAGGTTATTGTGTCGGCACTCCAAGCTCACATTCAAGAAACAAAGGAGGAAAAAAAAGATGAAACTGCTGGACTCCTAATGCCACAACACACTGCCTTTTCTGAAGCCTATCAAGTGTTGCAAGATCATATGGAGGAGTCTGTCGTAACTGAATAAATATTGAGAGACTGGCCTAATTATTATGGGAAAGTCTATAAATAGACTCGGCAGACTCGACAAGGGATTCAGGCATTAGAAATCAGGAAAACAACTAAGGAAGCACTTATAACGACAATAGAATAACAAATAGTGCTTGAAACTGCCAAACTGCAGAGACTAGAAAGGGAAGCACATCAGTGGGTACAACAAGATCTCCCAATTTAGAGAAAGTCGACATCATTTTCCCGCAGATGAAACGACTTATCGAGACTATAGAAGAGAAGGACTAGTTTATGGGTCCCAACATGGAGAGGATAGCTAAAACCTCCATTTCAGAAAAGATGTCAATCTTATCAGGTTTGACTACACTCACCATCAACATCTAGAAAATTTTGCAAAGTTGGACAGATTTCCAACATCACCTTGCAGTAATAGCCCCAGGCATTGTAGAAGTCTATGTATAGAAAATACCGACCATCAGACTTCACAGCCCACCACAATAACTATTCAGATCATCCAGGAATAATTTTTGTACCTCTCTGTTTCTTCGGGACGAAGAAACGTTTTGTTCGTGGGGGAGATGTAGAACGAGCAAGTCGATAAGTCGACTTAGTCGATCAGCTGACTAAGTCGATGAGCCAACTTAGTCGATCAGCCGACTAAGTCAGTCGGTCGACTAAACTAGAGATTAGGTCGGCCACCTAAGGTCATGTCGGTTCACCGAACCGACAGGTAGTTATTTTGTAATCGTTTTGTAATCATATATATTAGGCTGTTGAGCCAGATGAGAACTCAGTTTAGTTCTCTGCATTGTATGGACTCACTTATATAATATAATTTGTTAATTCACCTATTGGTTCTTATCTCTTGTCTCTGTTATATATATATGTTTTAGTGTGTATTATTGGTAACCTTATGTGATTTGTGAGATTACAACACTTCTCTTCTTCTGCTTTTAGATCACTGGTATCTATATCCATTTTTTCACCTCTGTCCACCCACCTATGGATTCTACAACATCATCTTGTTTGACAGGTCTTGGACCCTCATCATCCTCTTTAAAGACATCTTCAATTACAGGTTTGTGAGTTTCTGGTTCAACAAGAACAAAATTAGAATTATAAAACAATGAGATAGTACAAAACAATATCATATAAAAATCAAAGACCCATTATAACTGTAATGAATAAAATAGAACTCCTAACAAAATGAAATTTAAGGGTCCACTATCATTATTTCTAAAATCCTTTCATTATCCACACACCTTCATCAAGTTGTAAACTCCACACAAATTCCTCCATCTCTGTAAAAACAAATTTATTTTCCTGCACATTTCTTGATGATTGGCTTTTACCATTTCCTTTTTCCTGATTTACAGCTACTGCTAACCGAGCTACTCGCTGGGGGGCAGACCCACTACTACTTTCTTCTTGCTTTCTTAGTGCCTCCTACTTGGTCTTTGCTAATGACTTGTAAATATCTTCATCCTCCCCACCAAAGACAACATCTCCATCTTCATCTACCTGGAATTGCATCTGATGACTTCTCATCTCGAAGCCCTGCCGAAGGTGTCTGGAAGCCTTTGCTGCTTTCTTATATGCATTTTGATATGCAATTTTCCTGAGTTCAGCTTCTTCCTTTTCTGCATTTTTCCTGGAAACCTTTCTTTCTGTATCATTCGTAGAACCAAGGTCTCGAACACCGAATCCAACAAAAGTTGCTTTTGCTTTGAGCACATCAACATCCAGCTTATCCTTCTTCCATAACTTTATCTTCTTCTTAGGCTTCTTAAATTAAATAATTTCCTCTTGAGTATAATAATCATAAATAATTGATCCTGTTTGAGCCAGTAACTGTTCAGTTTGAGTAGTCATAGTTGTTCCTTGCAACCTCTTGCATATCTGAAGAGACAGAAAATATTACACAAACATAAAAGATAACATCAGCATTCTACATATCTGGAGAGAAAAAATTACACAAACATAAAAGGTGATATCAACATTCAACTACACATTAATCCTCCCTAAAATAGTGTCCTTGCATTCTTAAAATATAATACAATATAACTACAAGCTGGGTCTAAGCCTTCGAAAATCCTAAAACAAGCCTTCAAAAACCCTAAAAACAAGGTACTTCTAATCCTTCAAAAACTTTAACACAAGGTACCTCTAAGCCTAATATAAACTCATGTATCAAACATAAAAGGCATAATATGATAAAAAGCTTATGAAGAGCTATCAACCATCTATTGTGCACCATACATCTATCAACCTGTTTATTTTACTGATGGGCATGGTGAAATGAATATGCTTGATTTGAGCTTGATGGGTTTTCCAAATTCAAGAAGAAATGGTTCTTGCTACTAATATAGTCCATAGAAGCACTTAGGTTTCCTAAAACTACCTTTTGATGCACAGGTTTGTCCTCAAATTTAGCCCAAAATTAGATCATTGTTGATTAGGGGTTCAGATAAGGCTGAGAATTTCTTTTAGGGCCTAGTATGTGCCCAACAAAATGCATTTGTTTCCTTCTTATAAAATAAGTTGTTGTGTCTATCATTTACTTCTACTTAAATAGTGCATGCTTGAGTCCAAGAGATTGAATATATTGTTCTTGTTCTTGGCTATAAAAATTTGATTGTGTGGGAATAATTTTATCTAGGGATGAGGCTGGGAAACCCATAATTGGGTATTGTAGTTGAGCTAGCGCTACCAGTTATAGTGATTTGGGTTTGAAATTCACATCCTTGTAGTGAAATCAAGAATGATGTCCATATTTGTGAGTGAATTTTGGGATTAAGAGTGCCCAACTGCCTCAACAATATTAAGGATCTAGTTCAACATGTATGCTACAATTTGGTATTAGAACCTACAAGACTTCTGCATCAGAAACTAACAGTGAAAATTGAAGCATAGAACTTCTCATCTCCTCAAAACAATAAAGAGAGACCCAAGTACACCACAACTTTTTACAAGATTTGAAGAGAAAGATAGGTTTTAGAAAAGGTGTCCAATTTTGCGAGGATTTGCAAGGTAAAGAAATTTGCTAACAAATACAGTGGAGTTTTCTTAACTGTATGCCATACCTCTCTAATAATTCCCCTTTATTGCTAGAGAAGTTGACATGATATCATCATCCACACTCTATACTAACATAATCGATAGTTTCACAGTCATGCTTTGTGGGTCCTATTTGGATTTTGGTTTTATCTCTACGATGTTCATAATAATTACAAGACATACTACTACAGTGGCATATCACATGTTTTGGATTGCATTCCACATTAATTCTCAGAAAATTTCCTTCCTTGAGATTTCTAAGCTTATACAGGAATCTAACTTCTTAAAATGTAGCTACAGGTATAGGGTCCTATCTAGAGAGATTGTATTTACAGTTATTCAATACTTATATGTTGCTATTATACAAATAGACATAATGAGAAGGATTTATACAGTGCTACACTGTCCATTGTAAATAGAGTTACAGAAGATAGACTTCAGGATATTGAAGATGAATGAACTCAAAATGGAAAGAAAGAATGTCTTTCAAGTCCTGATATTCAAGAAGGATGGTAACTAAATGAATTCTAATGGCTAAGGCCATCTTTCCTAGGACTAGAATAACTAATGGCTGTAGTGTGATCTATCGAAAGGAAGAGAAAGTTAAACAGTATTTGGGGGATGCAGAGTAGTCTACGATGACGAACTTTTTAGAATATGGAACCCTTTTTGTTGGGCCTCTTATTTGGAAAGGAGATATTTTGGGAGATCTTAGGATGAATATACAAGGTAGAAGGATTATGAGACGCTATCAAATTGATAGAAATTTCTCTAGAGTATGCAGGGCCACTTTTAATCTCAATTCAGTGGCACTAATTTTAGCTAGGATGAAAGGTTATAGGAAAGATCTACATTTTCTAGAGATTGATGCTAAGATAGACATGTTGGAAATTCTCACTTGCTTTAAGAGAGGGTATCTTCCTAGATTCCCTTTCTTATGTAGTTTTACTATTTTAAACTTTTAGTGTACTATAAGATGCATACTTTTCAAGAAGAGTAAAAAATGCAAGTCACAATTCCATTACCTTAAAACATGTTCCAATAGAGGATAATTTGGATTTTTTTGAAGACTCCTATGGCGGAGGAGGAAATATAAATGCAATAAAGGCACATGGTGAAGCATTCAATAGAGCTTGATGCTCTGGAACAAAAAATTTCTTGTTCTTCTCAAGGAACAGATATGTAACCTACATGATAGATAAGATTCAAAGTATGAGCATTTGTAGGAACCTAGAAAGAACTGCTTAAGTTATATAACTTCAGCAAAAAAATAAAACTCTTACATCACCAACATAGTGATTGATTGTGAATTCAATGCGAGCCAATTTTGGCTTCGAGAAACGCTCATGGGTTTTGTAGGTTTGGTACATCTTTTGAGCAAATTTTTCATGTGTTGATTTTGGAAACATAATGCATAGTCAAGCAATATAGAAAATTTAGGGACATTGCAAGTTTTGTCTCATAATTTAAATTCTTATTTAAGTGAAGTGCCATATATCTTAGTTGTACCCCATTCAATATTACTAGTATAATTGCAACACTAAGGCTGTGTCTATGGAACAATGCATCTTGGAATATATATGATAGTTAAATTGACTTTATTGTTTAACCATCACATCCAAATAACTAAAGAAGAGGTTGTAATTGTGTCAAAGAATTAATGCAATAAATTCCACTACAGTGAGATCAAAAGAATAAATATAGAAATAATACAATCATACTAAGATTCATCCAGAAGTGCAATAATTCCCCCAGGTTTCTGCAAAACCTTGCACAACTCCTTTAATAAGTCCATCATGGTTGATATCCAATTCAATTTCCAAAGAATATAAAATAAAACATTGAAAGAAGGCCATACGATACACCCAAATTTCTTCGTTGCACTATAAAGGAACAATGCATCTGACTTTGTATCTCAAGGACCCATTTGCATGGTCAATATATAAATTCTGTTTTTCCTCTTTTAATGCAAAACATTAATGAAGGCAGTTCAATTTTAGCATAACAACAAAGCTTAAAGGATTCTACAGAGAAAGTACATTTTATGCCAGAGATAAAGGTACAAAGAAAGAGGACTTTATGCCAGAGATTGATGATGAGAAACCCAGAGCATGTATTGATGAAAACTTAAAGAATTCTGCAAAGAAATTATAGTTTACAAAAAATGATAAAATCCAAGAAGCAACTGATGAGTCAGAGGAAATGTTGAAAATGCAAAAAGATACATCTAATCAAATGCATTTTGATAATTTTTCCAAGAAACATGATATTAAGAGGGAAGTACATAGATTGGAAAAATAGAAAAAGACACATGGGGTAGGTGAGAATAAGAAAAATATTGCTACATTCCTGATATCGTCTAATAAGAAAGACAGGAAGATGCTCAATTTAGTTCAGGTTGTGATTAAAAATTGCATTTCATTATTGAAATCTAAATCCAACAATATGAGGTCCATACTAAAGATAAAGAAACCTACAAGCCATTTTGAGGACCATTCGAGCCCTGATGTTGCTGGTGCATTGCCTACAAGCCATTTTGAGAACCATTTGAGGTCTGATGTTTCTGGTGCAGTATATTTAATAACTGAGATAGAGTTGAAGAAAACAAGGAGATGTTTTAAAAGGAAATTAGAGAGTGAAAGTAATATTCATAATGATGCAGACAATATTTTGAATTTTTCTTCTTATATTTAAGAAAATAGGATACAATCACCAAATACAAGCATTATTTTAGAGAAGACCATGAGTGAAAAGCAATTTGGTCAGAAAAGGAAAAGCATGGAAAAATAAATTAGAGGTTCTCGATTAGTGCCTGGAAGTGAGTTCCTAGATCGCCGAAAAATAGTGATAGATAACATTATCAACAATTTTGAATCTTTTAAACATGGAAACATTAAAGAGAGCATTCAGGTTTCAAGCTGTAAAGAAAATTTGAAGGGTGAAAAATATTTTGAAAATATTCATGAAAATTATGTTCCTAATGTCAAAGCTCACGTGCTTTCTACATTTGTGACTAAATACAATGAATTTAGGGTAGTTCCAAACACTTATTTGCATCAAAATTCCATTCTGATGAAGAAAAGAAAGCTCTTGAAGAAACATAATGCAGGGTTATCAACACTACTAGAGAGATCATATAATCAAATAAAGATAAATATTTGCATGCAAGAAGAAAATGTTCTTGAAGTATTATCTGGAGTAGATCATCAAAATAAAAGTACACAGATCAAGGGAAGGAAACTTAACTTTGATGAAAATTTACATTTGGTAAAAAGGGGAAGAATTGAAGCTGAAGATGAAACCAAGAAAATTGTAGAAGGCTCGAATAAAGGAGGCATATAAAGTGCTAATGACAATAATGGAGAAAATATGGCATCAAATAATGCTTATGTGTTAAATGAATGCCATTTGAGAACTAATAATATATTATGGAAAGGCCTATTTGTTTTCCACCAAAGGATGACAAATATCGTTTGTGAAGTAGCTTACTTAGTGATGAAGTTTCCCTACCTCCCTCTAAACAATGTCACCAGGCTCATGAAGATATGTCTACATGTGTTACAGAGGCTACAACTGCTTTAGTGGAGCCAGTGGCAACTGTTGTGATTGGACAGGATGATGCATACAAGATTTATTACAGTTCACCAGGTTGTAGATCACCAAGTTGTGCCTTGGCTTAGATATGTCCCCATAGTCATCTAATTGGTTATTATGTCTCGTATACATTCTAGTGCCTTGAATGTGTTTCCATTGTACATCCTTATCAAATTACTCAAAGTTCCTTAGAACAACATGGTGGATCCTTACATCCAGGAAAAATTATACCACATCCTGACCAATGTCCTCATCCTAATTGTCTACATCCCACTTGTTAGTGCTAGAAATTGTTCCTAGACTACCACAAGAACAAGTTAACACAGTCTCAAAATGAAATAGAATAAAATTGGTTTTTAGGGTTTTGGTTTTAAAAACTTCATCAAAAAGGAGGAAATAAACATCCACAATATAATACAGAACTAAATCATGCAAGTTGGATAAACTGGGGATCAAACACATCCCAATAAGACATAAACATTACACATGAAATACTAATTCCACCCATAGGCTACAAGCATTTACATGAATAAACCTTTAAACAAGAAATGAAATTGTAGACTAAGCAATCAACCAAATCAAAAATGAAAAAGCATGACAGGTAAAAGGGCTTATCAATTTATATATAATCAATAACATTCATCCACTTACATAAGAGTTATAAGTGCTAGATTGAGATATCAAAGCTCCAAAAGCCTCCCCTTGAGTGAAAATTCCAACCCCAAAAGTGTATGTTTGTCTTCCTTTTATCATTACAAAGGTAAATTAGTTCCATAAATACCTTCTAGGTCGAAATTTGAAACATTTACATCAATTAGTTACATGATAACTCAAAATATTTAAAGACAATTAACCAAAAAATAGCAAATCGGATTTGGGGAAATTTGGCGAATTTCTGAAAATTTGGGTCTCAAAGATGCCTTCATATCTCTCGATCTGGGACACTTGTACAAAACCTGAGAGAGTTTTTTTAAATGAGTCTATTTGAATAAAAACCTCTCTTGGTTTTTAAAAATTCCTCTTCAATTGATCGGAATACATGCTGGAAATTTGTGACTAAAACAGGAAATTATTAAATAATTCAAACCCTGAAAATAGGCCCCAAAGATGAATTTGAATCTCTCAAACGATAACATATGTTGCAAAATTGAGAGACATTTTTGTGAATGATTATGTTTTGGACAAAAACCTATTTTATTCTTCCATAAATCGTTTCCATCACCTTGTAATCGGCTCCCAATGATAATGACAAAAACAGGAAAAACAGAGCTGCTACAGGAATCTCCTCATGAAAATATTTGACAAAGGATTCAAAAATGAGGGTTAGATTATAAAGAAAACTTGGAATAAACTTTTATTATAAGTTTTTGAAGCTTAAATATATACATATTAAGTAATAATCCCAAAAGACAAACCTTAAAACTAAATTAATGAAATAATTCAACCATTAAAAGCATTAAATCCAACCAAAATTATTGATTGTCAAAAGTTCTTAAAATCAACATAAAATGTAAAATCATTTTAAACCAACGGTTGAAAATTAGGACAAAAAGAACATATAAACTAAGAACAAGATCTAGTTATAGCATCTGTCTCTTGCTGCGGGATGAAGTCCTCCTTGTGAGGCTTCAAGAACCTGTAGACCTTGTGCCTTATTCATTGGGTGATGGATTCATTTACCAAATCTCTACAACTTTCTCAAACTCTGAACACATACCTCTGAAATGACAAAATACTGCTACAAACCAGCATACTAAAAATAATCTACATGCTCGTATAACGAGCTAATTCTACTATTTACTCCTACTTCTAATCAGAGGAAACAACCCAATCAAGTGTAATCATACTTCCAGTGAAGCTGAGAAACCATTTGACTGAGAATCATAATTCCATGCATGCTATTGTTTGAGAAAACCCACAAAAGATGTGATAAATGCAATAAAGAGTCTATCGGAAGCTGATAATTATGACTGGAAATAGGAAGTATGCCAAAAGCTGGAGCATTAGAAACCTTTGAAAAATACAACTCCATCAAAGAATCCACAGGATCATGAAATTTATGATTTAAAACTTCAATGTATTCATTATATTCATCATAAAGTGAAGTATTCTCTTCCTCTCCATTGTTGTTATTTTTAAACTTTCTCTCAAGAATGGAAACCAAGGGCTTTTCAAACTGCTTCTCAACCTTTAAATAAAACCCTTGATAAAAAATTGAACAAATAAAATTTTGAAAGTGACCATAAGTCAAGAATGGAAGCTTATTTATTATATCAATAGTAAGAAGTTGAAGATCAACAACTTCTTCTTCATAACATGATAATCTCATAGCAGGAACTAGGAAATTTCTACTATAATCTACTGAAAGTATATTATCATCGAAAAATTCAGCAAACTGATATGAAGAATCAACACAAGCGTCATTTATATCCTGGTTCATATGAAAAAATGAAAATTATGAAGAAAACTGTCTTAAATATGAATGATACCTACGTTCTTATTCCTATTCATAAGCTTGTATATATTCAACATGAGCCTTATCTCAAAGCATTTTGCAAGCTCGGATGTTCTCCTCCACTTCTTTTGCATCCTCAAACAATTGTCTTAACAATGATGATTTCCTTTCTAATAGGAAAAAGACAAGATCTGAATGTTGAGCCATAACATAATATACCATAACAAGTTTTTCCGAAGGTTTGATCTCCGTAGGAATACTGATATAAAAAATTTGAAACCTCCAATTAAATTTAGTAATTGGCTCATCATTCTCCCTTTTCAAACTATAAAATTCGGAAAGAAATTGATCATAAGATTTATTCTTAACCCAATACTTCAAAAATACATCATATAACTCTTCCCATGATCCAATTGAATCATCTTTTAAATTTCAAAACCAAAACCTAACATCTCCAACAAAGGATTTCGAAAATAACCTCATGACAACATCCTCATGCATGTTTTCAAAATTATCAATGAAATTATGAAAAGATCTTAAATGCTTCTCTGCTGTAATATGGTATTTTCCAGTAAAATGGGGAAGATATTCAACAAAGTAGGAAGGGTGAGGATGTAAGAGAGATGGCAGACTAAGAGGTTTAAACATCTTCTGTCTCAGTCTAGACTGAAAATATGTGAGTTGAAAATGAGGTTCCACAAGTTGTTCGCAAGTTTTAGCAGTGATGATAGAAGGTAATAGATCAGCTTTATTCTCTACAAGATGACCAGAATAATCAGGTTCGAGAGTTATGGGTATATGTATATCATGTTACACGTGTATTTCAAATGAAGGAATAGGATCAACATCAATAAAATAAGAAGAATGCAGACTTTCTTCTTCCAAAGAGGGATATGTACCTGAAGGTTTATGATCATCGGAATAGACAAAACAAAAAATAATTCTTTTGAGATGCAATGGGAAAGACAGGAAAGAACTGATGAATAAGAACAAAACCTCATGGAAGAAAGTAACAAGCTGATACCTAGTCTTTCCATTTGGATTCTTCATTTTTCTGTCAACAAAATTCTCCTTGCAGTGGAATCTTTAATCATGGAGTCGTCGGTGAAAAATGTGTAGTCTAAAATATTTTTTGACTTTGTTCACCTCTCAAAATCAGATGAATAATGATATCCCAAGGAATATATACTTCATATTCATCCCCGGCAGTGGCCCCAAAGATGTTAGTGCTAGAAATTGTTCCTAGACTACCACAAGAACAAGCTAACACAATCTCAAAATGAAATAGAACAAAATTGGTTTTTAGGGTTTTGGTTCTAAAAAATTCATCAGCAAGGAGGAAATAAACATCCACAAGCTAATACAAAACTGAATCATGCAAGTTGGATAAACTAGGGATCAAACACATCCCAATAAGCCATAAAAATTACACATGAAATACTAATTCCACCCACATGCTACAAGCATTTACATGAATAAACCTTTAAACAGGAAATGAAATTGTAGACTAAGAAATCAATCAGGTCAGAAATGAAAAAGCATGATAGGTAAAAGGGCTTATCAGTTTATATATAATCAATAACAGTCATCCACTTACATAAGAGTCATAAGTGCTAGCTTGAGATATCAAAGCTCCAAAAGCCTCCCCTTGAGTGAAAATTCCAACCCCAAAACTATATGTTTGTCTTCCTTTTATCATTACAAAGGTAAAGTAGTTCCATAACTACCTTCTAGGTCGAAATTTGAAACATTTACATCAATTAGTTACATGATAACTCAAATTCTTTAAAGACAATTAACCCAAAAATAGCAAATCGGATTTGGGGAAATTTGGTGAATTTCTGAAAATTTGGGTCTCAAAGATGCTTTCATATCTCTCGATCCCGGACACCTGTGCAAAACCCGAGAGAGGTTTTTTTTTTAAATGAGTCTGTTATGAACAAAAAAATCTCTTGATTTTTAAAAATTCCCCTTCAATTGATCGGAATACATGCAAGAAATTTTTGACTAAAACAGGAAATTATTAAATAATATAAACCCCGAAAATAAGCCCCAAAGATGAATTCGAATCTCTCAAGCAATAACAGATGTTGCAACACTGAGAGAGGTTTTTGTGAATGAGTCTGTTGTGGACAAAAATATCTTTTTGATTTCCATAATTCATTTCCACCACCTCATAATCTTCCCCCAATGATAATGACAAAAACAAGAAAAACAAAGCTGCTATAGGAATCTCCTCATGAAAATATTTGAGAAAGGACTAAAAAATGAGGGTTAGATTATAAAGAAAACTTTGAATAAACTTTTATTATAAGTTTTTGAAATCTTAAAGATATACATATTAACTAATAAGCCCAAAAGACAAACCTTAAAACTAAATTAATGAAATAATTCAACCATTAAAAGCATTAAATCCAACAAAAATTACTGATTGTCAAAAGTTCTGAAAATCAACATAAAACGTAAAATCATTTTAAACCAATGGTTGAAAATTATGACAAAAAGATCAGATCTAGTTATAAGACCACTCATTAACCAAAAGTTACAACCATCGATTTCCTTCATGCAAGAATCACAATATGTTACTAGAAGCAGGAAAGTAGTTATGGTTTCTATGATGGGTATAGGTATTAGAAATACCTCTTTCAAAATGATATGAAGTAAAGAAATAAAAAATATTACTTTGTTATAGATAAGCATAATTTTTAAATATTGATATTTATTAGAAAATTTATGGTTGATTTTTCTTACAGCATATCCAAATTTCAGTTTTTTTCTATTGTTTTTCTTGACTTTCTATCATATTCATTTTTACATTTTTGTGCCCGTAACAGAGTCATGTTCCATTTATGAAAGAAAAATAATAAAATCTTCTATAAATTTTCTTTTTTGCAATTCACCATTAGGAAACTTCCAAAAGTTGTTTCCAAACCACTAGGAAATGATTTCCAAGATATTCTCAATTGTTTCTTCCCAACATCCATACTAGAAACATTTTATATGCAATGATAACATGGTCTGGACCTAAGTTTTAGTAAGTGGGCCTCAAAGAAAATCAAATATCAACCAAAATTTGGATTTTAAATTCCATTAAAAAAAATATGTTTATCTCAATGACATAAGGGTATACACCCTCTCACCATGAGACCAAATTGTTGACAAGAGGCTCCCTATAAATGGTCAAAACAGGACTCCTTGTACACATTCAATCTATGTAGGCATTGAGGATTTTACTTGTCTAACAAATAATTTTTTCCTAATCTAAATATTCCAAAAATTTAATCATTTTCTCTTCAAAAGTAAGAGTAACATCGAAGAATCATCCATCTAATGACTGAATCCCCACCTCCCATGCAAAATGTTTAAAAAAATTGTGTCTTTCCTTATGTTCTCTACCCATCCCTCCATTCCTTTTCTATTATGGTGTGTTCTCTTGTTCCATGTTGTGTATTAATATGTTCTTTCACCTTGTGTGAAATTGGGGTCAATACTAGTGTGAGCTAACACTAGTCAAGATGGCAGGTGAAAAAGTTAGAAATATATGTGTGTGTGTGTGTGTGTGTGTGGGTCACTAATTTTTTTTCCAACAAACACAATTATCATTATAAGAAGTGCTTTAGGAAATAACTAGCGAAGAAGTACCATCATAGAAAAAAGGGACTGTATACTAAATCTTATCAAGCCCCTAAAAACAAGCATGTTCATAAAATAACCTACTCATAAATGTCAATGACAACAACCTAAGGTTGATTGCATGAAACTTATATGCAACCGTTGACTATATGATTAAATTCATCTCTAAATATCCTACTAAGAAGGTCGAAAATATTTTAGCATCCCAAAGTCTTGCAAATCCTAGACAATTCCTAGGATACAAGCCATCGAAGTAATTACTCAATCCTTTTCCAACTAGTAGATGGGATAATAAAATTCCTAAGGATATAAAACAACCAACTGTCAAATAGATGAGACATTTTGCTCAAATATAACATGGACATTCCCCATTTGATCTAAAGAATGTCAAAAATATGTTCAACTGGGATATATACTCTAATCCCATGGATGCAGAATATAATAGGGATAACATTATTTCAAAAAAAAATGAACATGGAAATAAATGGAGAGAATATATGAAGCATAATAATAAATGAATTTGTTTCTATTTATGGTTCAAACAAAAGGATACTATAGAAACCCAAATGCAGACATCATCTTCTTCCTCTGGATCAAACTTTGGCCCTAAGTGGACAAGCGCAAAAGGAAATGAAATAAAAACAAAATATCCCTTACCTGCTTTTAAGCCTTTGAAATTAGAGGAAGGTGACCAGAAGTCCTTATCCATTCCTATTGTCATTTCAAGCGAAGGAAAGGATACTTCAATAGAAAATTTTTTCGAGCAACAAAACTAGAGCAATATAGCTCTTAAAGGTCTAGTTCAATTCATTATTTCATCAAATTGGATTCCAAAGAAAGAAAATAGAGAATCCATTCAAGTCACTGCAAATGGTATGGTAGAATTTGCGGACTATTTGAAAGAAATGGTTGACCAAAATCTAGACAAAATTGAGATGGTAATTGAACATACAACAGACAACTAGATAGGAGAATCAAGAATTCTATCAGAACATATTGAAATAATAGAATCAATGAATCAAAAAAATAGAGAAAAGAACTAAGAATCTTAAATAAGAAAATATAGGCACCTCAAAAATGAAAATTTCTCAGTTTCCTCCTGTTCAAAAGTTCCTCAATCATTTTCTAAAAGAAATAATGGAAATTGAGAAGAAACCAAAGACGTACAAATTAAAGTATGACAAAGAAATCACTATCATTGGTGGTGTATGGAATTTCTTCATGATAAAAGAATTCCAAGGCCAAGCACAAACCTATATTTCCTATGAGATATTACTTGCAAACCGGTCTAGACCTGATGTCCCTAACTTGATTAACAAAGGTAGGATTGAATACAAAAGAGAATTCCAGCAAGGCATTATTTATGACGAGAATTTAGATAGTATGTCAGAGTATCAGGTAGTTGATATAATTCACCATATGTATATATGTTATAGAACATACCTCACAATAGGAAAACAAAACCTTGTTGATGTAGGGCGTGCAATAGTAGTAATCCTTCTGAAAATTATGAAAGTTTTTGTAAACGACAAATAGGTGATAGCAGTGGGGCTTCAGTAACTAAGAACCAAGCAATTGAATGTGCTAATTTGGCAATGTCTAGGGTTTCCTCATGAACTTTAGGTGGTATTATGAAGTCTATAGGAGATAAAATTTATTTGGAATTCATTCTTGTGACTAGGGTTTTCTCTTGTGGAAGAGACATTGGTGATGATACCTCTTCTTTTTCTCTCTTGGTTGTTCACTTATATTTGATCTAGGTGTAGATCACTAGGTTGTGGCTTAGCGGTTGAGAGAGGAGTCCACCATCCAAATAGCTCAGATTCAAACACTAGTGACTGTGGAGCCTTTTTCTGTGTGTGTGAGAAGTTGTTTGACCTGCTGTAAATGGCTTCCCTCTGTCATCAAAGGGGCTTATCATAGTTCCAACAAGCAAAAATGGTCTTAGGATACTTTATCCCTATATAATCATGCACGAAAAAAAATGTATATGCAAATTTTAGGGGCAGTGATGTATACATATAGCAAAGAAAGAGATATATATAGTATATATGCATGCATATCAAAATTTATTTCTAATACAACTATAAGGAGATTGCAAGCATATGGTACAAATCAGAAGGATGGTTAAACATTAACTCATGTCCTCAGAATCACAAGCAGTAAAGTAAATGAAACCCTTAAAGTCAGCATGATTTTACACAACAAAAAAATGCATAAATTATTGAGACAGACCTAGATCAAAATGGAAAAAAAACATACTAAACCCGATATAACCAAAAATAGTAAGAACTCACATTTTCTCCTCTCGTGACACGTCTAGTCAAGATGCACAGGCATCAAGCACTGTCTTATGCTATTGATAAAAGTAATGTTTCTGACTGCAAAGATGTGATACTCCAAATATGGAGGAGGTTTTTTTTTATTTCCTTTCTTAAAACAATAATACATATCAGTTAGTATGGGTTGGGTAATGCTCAGTGTATCCCAGTTGTGTCGCTTTCCCACATGCACGTATTAATATTAGAATTAGGACCTACTACAGTTTCATTAACTCAACAGGAAGGGATGCTAATGTGAACAATGTGTGATGGTTAATCTTGGATAACCGCTCCAGGAGTATTTATGTGCAGTTACAGGAATCCTTGGAAGGGATTCGGCTCAGATGGGAGCTCAAGTAGTGAGTTCCAGTCAAAAACCACTAACCCACAACATCCATATCGAATTATAAAACACAGACCCGTAAGGAAGAAACATATGCTCAATAATATTAGTTAGCCCCAGAACGGTGTGTATACATTGTACAATGAAAATTTCGTATGAATACAGCAAGCTACCAACTAAGCAAAAAAATAGTGCCTACACTCATTCTACTTTCCAATTAAACTATGACAAAAATAAATGCCTATATGAATATTGTATAAAAGAAATCTTTAACAGATTTACCATGTGGTTCACCTCCAACACTACAAACCCATGATTTGATGGGCTCACCCACCTAAGCATATGTAGAATCGTTGGCTAAAGAGCTCTAGGTTCAGGGCATCCCTGACACTGTGCACATGTTATCCGGTTACCCGAGAGCCAAAGTAGTTCTGCTATGATCTCGTCATCGCAACACCAAGGAAGAAGGGAACCAAGCCAGGTTACTCTACTCCCACGCCAAACCCAACAACACTGCAAACCCATTAAAACCAAAGCAACACTGCAAACCCATGAAAAATAGAAAACCTTATGTGTGCCCTCCTCCAACACCGCAAACCCACCAAAACCAGAAAAAACCTATGCATGGATATGGCAAAGGCACGAAAAAAAATTTCAATAAAAAAGGTCCCAGCATATTGGGTATTTATATAATAAAAAAATTACTCCCTTTTACCCTTAATATAGCATCAATATATTGGTTTGAATTTTTATTTTATTTTTTATCCCCCAATATGAATGGATGTGTTATCAAATTGGTCCCTCAACGACGCCCCCATGAATAGGAGTTACACCTCCCTTGATCTGTGATTGGTATAATTCTCCCTCTTGGTGTAGATCATTGCACTTGTTCTTATACTTCATTTTAAGCAATGATAAATTTTCAATTACAAGAAAGGAGATAATTAAAAAAATAGGTAAAACAACTTATGAATTGAAATCAACCCTTTTATAGTCTACTTTTCATTACTCCTTCATGGATTCAATTTTGTTTGTTCAACCACAGTATCTCTTCATTCCATGAACAATCTGAACAATATTCATTCCATGAGACTTCTTCCAGGGTCTAACAAGATATGTATATTAGAGAGGCATAAGCATCGTGGCATATAACACATGAGTGTGGTCACGTCTGCGAGTTGGCGTTATTCAACCAAAGTGTTAATGTTATGAGAACAAGGACATGTATTTGTAGTACTTTTCGGATTTTTTATTCACAATAATGTACATATATTTATAGGAGCACGTGTGTAACTTAGAATGTGGACACATTTTTATAACATGTGACATTCTTTAATTTCAAAATTTCCATGTTGGGAGTGAGAATTCAAAATTAGCTTTTTCCTCAATTAGTTTTTTTATATGGAGGTTCTTAAATGGCAATGACAAACTTGGTGGTTTGGGTTGCCAAAATAGAAACCTCATATTTTCTAAATGCCTCTTAATATATCTATTTTTAGTTTATTTTTAAATAGGCTACATAAATGTATGACAATTAAACTACATACATCTAGATCTCATTATGTCTATTATGTAGATTCTAAATTTATAATTTTTTTTAAAATTATTATACCTGCCTCAGGTATATTGTAATCGATCACAAGTCAAACTCCTTTGACTTTGGTATTAGTTGGTGTCTTTTGAGGCAGCTATAAAGAATTAAAACCTGTTTTGCAAAGTATGACTTAGGGGTTTGTAAAATATTTTTTTTGATTTTGTTAAAAAGCTATTTTTGTAAACAGTTGATTGGTGGATAGAAGATGATGTCAACTTTGGAATTTGGTATCTGGATTTGAGTTGACATGTGGCAAGATGACATCATAATAAAAAAATTAAAAAAATATCCCATTGCCATCTGTCATGCCTCCGTGGCACCTACCAGCAGCCAATCGCCAATGCCTGGAACCATTTGGATGCTTCCCGTGACCGCCAGCTCCAAATCCTTTTCAAGTGCAATCAAAATATCTGCCTTATTCATTTCGCAGGCGGCAGTTTATCGTGAAAACGTCCTGGCTTTGCATATGTCAAAACCTGCAGGCTTCGAGTACAAGAGCGGAATGTATTTGTTTCTCCAGTGTGCCGATCTCTCACCGTTCGAATGGTAAGTTTCGAATATACGTTAGAATTTATAAAATTGTATGATCTTACAGGGTTTCTTCCACAACTGTTACATTTTTTTCTAACTTTCTTCATACAGGCACCCATTCTCGATCACCTCTGCTCCGGATGATGAACACATTAGCGTGGATATCAGAACAGTTGGAGACTGGACACAGGAGATGAAAAGAGTTTTCTCTCAGGTGATGACTGCTTTATTATTTTAAGCTTTAGTAATATGAAGTTTACTCTCGGCTGTAAATTCTAATCACAGATCTTTATAGACAATGGAGCCCCCTACTGCTGGAAAAAGCGGCCTTCTAAGAGCTCTCATTTTTCTACTGTTACTGCAGAGGCTGTTGAAAGTTCAGAGAATAAACACAGTTTAAGTACAATGGAGGTTAGAAGAGGACATTCTCAGCCTCTGCCTCCACCTCCGCCCCCTCCAGCTCCTGTAAATATCAATGCACCATCCCAAAAGGATTCAAACCTGGAACCTCCTGCTATGCATTATACTTCTCTGAAATGAAAGAGAAAACGCATTATTTTTAAATAATGCTCGACATTGATCCAAGTGCATAGTACACTTATGCACCTGGTTTAATTCACATAGTTATTATGTTTTTTTACAAGCAAGGCAACTATGGAATATGTTATCACGATCTTGCAGTACCAGGTGTACCCAAAATATTTTCTCGCTACTGATTATTGTGTGATGCTGAAGTTCTTCTAAATCTTTCCTCACTACTAAGAAATTTTGTTATGCTTAAGTTGAAAATAAAATATAATAAGACTGTCCAGAAAAATGTCCAAAAGAACGAGGACTCAACATAAGTAAAATCAAATATTTATAAGAAGAGGTTACAGTTCTTAGTAAACAGGGTTTTGTTCTGGGAGAAGCATCAATATCATCCAATGGAGATTGTGTGACCCTCACATGCAGTTCATACATATCACGGTTTATTGCAGATAACTTCATTTTGGTGAGTTTTATATTAGAATTGATAGACTCTCTTGTCAGGATAATGTTGATCTGTCATATGAGCTAATGCTGATATGATTATATTTGTGCAGTAAGGTAGGTGGGAAGTATTTCAAAAACTTTAAGAAATAGAGATGAGGAAAAAATAAAGGAGACGTGAAGATGTTTTTGAAATTTCTATATACTCACTCAAGTGAGTGATGAAGATATGCATGCCAATTATGGTGAACTTTAAGATATGCATGCCAATTATGGGGAACTCGTCCAACTTTCCCATTTCTACCATGTGAAATTCTTGCTTGGAAGTTGGACAATTAGCCAGGTTTGTTCTCTCAGTCAAGGTCATTTATGCTCGTTAGACTTGAAGGAATAGTCTTATGACTGAGAGAGGAAATCCATTTATGCTCTCGACCTTAAAGCACCTTACATACATAACTACTAGATTAAGAAAGTCAGCAGGCAGAGAAGAAACTTCTATCGTGGAACTTTCAGAAACTGCCCTCCTACAATACACATTCAGTGATCTTAATATTCAAATTTGTTTTTCCCCAGCCATAAGAACAAGTCTCGTACCTATTCAGAATAGAGATATCGCCAGTCAGCTGAAGGTGAGGACGCTCCAGCTGAATTTCTGGTTATTCCGTAGTAGTTCTCCCTCTACACTTATTACCAATTGTTTTAGAAAAAAACAAAGCAACAAGATTCGATTCTTGAAATGTAATTTCATCTTAGTAAGCATGCATGCACATAGAAGGAAAGGGTTTTTATTTACATTCAATTGAAGCTTTTATGTTTTGCATCAAATTTTGATTCCAAATTTTCTTCTAATATCTTGTAGGGAAAAGGGGCTACCCATTCATCCTGTCCCAAAATGTTGTTCCTTCTTGAGGGCTTCTTCTTACCTGACCAATGTGTGCATCCTTGATGGTGTGCTTATCCTTTGTAGAAGTCAGGCCACGAACCACTAGAGTAAGATCCTTTCTCTTTTGTGTATGGAATTCAACTTAACTGATCTTTGAATGGCTTATCATAATCAGAGGCTGTAATCTCTTCACTTGAGCAATAGCAATGGAATTCCTAGTCGGAAGGAAATCCGTGTAGGAGGAACAATGAAATTCCTAGAAAAAGGAAGTCCATGTATTATCTATGTGTAAACAGATGGCAACTTGCATGAAGGAGAGGTCTCGCATGAAGGAGAGGTGTCAATTGAAGGCGGTGACAAATTGAATTGCCCTTATCTGTAGCCCTTTAACTCTAGCAGAGAAGTAGGTGACAATCAAGAGAGATGGCCAAGCAACACTATGGAAACTCTGCATATCTTAACTTTTCGAATTAATCTCATGAATTCTGAATCAATGTCAACGTTTTGGTAGCATTACTCTCAGGTATATACTAAAATATGAAAAAGTAAGAAGCAAAGTTTTCTTTATAATATGAAAAGTAATACAGAGCTCTTGATTCGTTGATCTAAAAGCAACAATGTAAAGAAATTGGCATGGATATCCCTAATTTGTTTATATTTGAAAATTTCCTAAAAAACATGAATATCCAAAAACCACTTACACCAGACTAGGTCGGGAGGATATCTCCATGTCGCCTCAATGTTTCCGTTCACATTGTCTTCAAAGAAAGATGTTTCGTTCACATTGTCTTCAAAAAAGGATGCTTGAGACGCCTTACCCTAACCTGCTTCTAAATCAAGCCAAATATGAGGAAACAGGGTATGCAGAAGGTGGAGCACTCCATGCAATTCTAGTTATGATGCACCTAGAGCTGTGCATGCAATCCATGAAATATGAGTATGTAACGTGGATATTTCTTAGAATTTTAAATATAAATTATTTTTTATTTTATTTTTTAATTTAAAATTAAAATAACACCTCCAGGGATTTATGTCCCATTTGACCAATGAGAAAAATGGATAATGCTGTTTCTAAAAATATGAAATTTATTTTTAATTTTCAAAATAATAATTTTAATCTTTAATTTATGCCAAACTATATAAAACTATATAAAACTTTGTAAACAATTGAAAAAAAGAATACAAAGTCAAAGCTAAGTAACATTGAGCAATAACATTCAATATCATTATCGTATTTTCACCTATTTGACTATTTTTATTTTTATTTCATGTCATATTCTATTTTTTCACATTGTTTTAAAATGATAGGACTTGGAAATTTCTATATTATTTAAACACAAAGTTTAAAACACAAGAATGTTGAATTGTGTTAATGTGAAGTTCAAACAATAACGCCTTTCCAATAAAATCAATTAAAACCAATTATACATAACAAATAATATGGAGGGATATTTCAAAATTTATCATACAAGAAGAGAAAGCATATTAATAATTCATTTTCAATAAAATAAAATTAAATTAAAAATAGTTCACATACAATCGAGAGAGTACATTTATGATGCATGGATATGTCTCAATTTTGGATATATTAATTATTTATAGGGATACAAATAAACTGAGATCATGAAATCCATTAATGTTTAAAGATCTAATATTAACAATTTTATTTGAAAAATTATTTTAAAAATATTTTGATTTCCCAAAATTTATGAAGCCATTGATAAGAAAATAAATTCATAGAAAATTAGATAATTAACTTTTTTTTCTTTAGTCTAAGTGTGCACAAATATATCTTTACTCACTCTTTTTGTTGGTGTATTATACACTCTTTTGTACATCTTTACTCAATATTTTCATTGGCATATTATACACACTTTTCTACCTATATACTTTGTATGTTGTAATTTGGAACAATATCATATAGCTTTGAAATTTAAGCAATCTTTTTTTACCATAACCTCCAATGTCTTAATTGCGTACTTCCAACCAATTTTTTTTACAGTTTGATATTGAACTTTTTAAAATAATATATAAAAATATAGTATTAGATAAATTAGTTTCATCTAGGAAGTTTTCACGGAAATATTCACTACAAATATCATCCCCAACCAAATTTATGAGGCCACTAAGAATTATGAGGGCATTTTATTTTTTGAATTTATGGAAAGAATTGATTAAACTTGATTTCAAATAAACTTGATCTACATAGTGCTTGCCTTGATTTATAATAAAATATAAATAAACTATTCTCACAACAATGATATTAATTTATAGTCTTATAAGCTATTACTTCTCATTTCCTATTTATGCTAGTCTATAAAGAAACTTGCATATTTTTATAACATAAGTCAAGAATATTACTAGAAGTATGTAAGGAAGCTTGAATATGCTTGTTTTATGCTACATTGCAATAACCTATATCGTATTTAAATGGACATTTTTTAATTCATTTTTGTTTTAATTTCTTTCAAATTGTAATTATATTTGTTTTATCATATATTTTTATAGCAAAATTATCCTATTGCTATATATTTTCATTCTCTTCTTAGGAGGCAGGTACTAAGCAACTTTGTTGCTTATTCCACTTGTTATCTATTATTTTTAATTTATTTTTATCTTTACATATATAAAAATCTTAAAATAAAAATGTGTTTTCTTTATGTTATAAATTTTAAATTTTTTACACATTTAAAAAAAATCCTCTTAATAGGTAAAGCCAATGTGAAACATTAATTAAATTGGATGAAAAAAATCTGTATTGAAGAATGCTTAAATATTAGATAAATTCTAATTAAGTCAAAAATGATTTTGAAGAATTGGGATTATCTTTTCATTAGGATTGGGATGTAGGCCTTCTGGAAATAATAACATGTAAATGCCTACAAATGGTTGTGTAGATTAAGCTAAATAAAGTGTGATATAAGTTCATAAATGTTGTTTTTTTTTCAGGGATTAGCGTAAAACTATAATCTCTAAATCTTTGGGAGTTGGTCGGGTTGGCCGAGTCACGTAGAAAAAAGAAACTATAACACATTTTTTTGTCATTTAATTGAGATTTTGTTAAGTTATTCTTTGGATTTTTGAGTTTTATAATCCATTAAAGTAGATTCATTATTTTATATATATAAAATAAAAAACAATATATATATATATATATATATATATATATATAACTGCTATCTTAAAAATCCATATATAAAGATTAGGGATTCAGGTAGGATTGCACCATTCCTCACTAACAATGTAACTATTTGTGAAGCCTCTTGGAATTCTACTCATATACTTTTGCAAAACATGAAACATATTAATAGATTATTTTTGAAACATGTTGCTTAATATAAACGTTCTATGTCAAAATTAGTTGTGAAACATATACTAGGTATAGTACTTAGTGTATCTATGTCAAACCATGCACTAATGGAATGAATGAAAAAAATAATTAAAATCATAAGCTTTGAACGAACATGTGGGTAATAGGTATGGAGCTGAAATATTGGAAACTTATGGACCTGTAATAGGTATGGACCCGAAATATTATGAAACATATTTATATAGATTATTTGTGAAACATGTTGCTTAATATAAACGATCTATATCAAAATTAGTTGTGAAACATATACTAGGTATAGTAGTGTATCTATGTCAAACCATGCACTAATGGCATGAATGAAAAAAATAATTAAAATCATAAGCTTTGAACGAACATGTGGGTAATAGGTATGGACCTGAAATATTGGAAACTTCAGACATCGTGTTACGTTTAAAATCCCACATCCTCTCTTCAATTAAAAATCCCGCAACATTTCCACTTCAAGGTCGTCCACGTGCACATGCAGAGCACTCTCTTTCCATTTTCCAATGTTATACCAAGAAAAAAGAAAACGCGTATGTGCAAAATCGTCAACATGCATAGTCTTTTTTATGGGCATGTGGCACTGGCGCATACTGCACCACCGACTGCCCAGCTTATTTGGTCCCATCAACAGGAGAAAACACTTAGTATTAGGTTGACCTTTTAGTGTAATTTTGGCTAAGATGATCATTTTTTTCTCAATCATTTGATAATAATTATTTTAATCCAAAATTTAAGTAAAATAATAAATCAATTTCTTTAACCAAAGATTTTAAATAAAAACAACTTTAAATCACAAACAATATTAAAAATAGTAAAGAAAACAAAGTCATAATTTTAATTATTAAACTTATTTTAAGTTTTAACTGAAATGTAAAACCTATTAGAAAAAGTCTTCCATCCAAAATTTAAATTTATTTTAATTTAAATGAATAAATTACATTCTTTAACAACCACCTTAAATCAAAATATAACTTTAAATCATAAACAGATTAACAAATAAAAGAAAGAAACAGTCTTAACAAAACTTTAAATTTATTTTAATTTAAATAAATAAATTACCTCCTCTAACAACAACCTTAAATCAAAATACAATTTAAATCATAAACATCTAACAAATAATAGAAAGAAACACTCATAACCGAGCCAGCTGCAAAAACTAGTCAGTTAAATGGCTTTTGAAAGTGTCTCCTCAACTACCCAACAATTTTGAACATTACTTTTTAAACAATGCTTGTGATATCTTCACACCTTGGAAAAGGGACTAGTCTCTCTCATGGATTAATCTTATCAACTTAAAAGGGATAATGGAATCTTATCAACTTAAAAGGGGATAATGGGACAACAGGCTCATTACGTTTAATCAAATAATATAGAGCATAACATGTTCTTTAGAGGGAGATAGTGTTGGAGAGTCTCAAACTGGTTGCTCATTCAATTGAATTGGATGAAAAGGGTGGAATCAGAACCAAACCAATTTTTCTCTAAAGTATGTTTAACTTGAAAATGAATTTGAGTTAGTGAGTAGTAAGAATTTTTTTTTTTCTACTCCCACATACTACTTTTGGAAAACCCATTTTTTTCTTCTACCGAGATTTTATGGACTTCTCACTTAACTCAAGACACACCTTTTACGAACTTTTATCTGGACACACTTTTAAGTCGATAGGCACCCACGTGACTTCCACTGGTTTTTACTATTACACACTTTTAGCTACCACCAACTCCCACTTCCACAAGACCCACAAGTAATTATGGAGATGATGTGGCCCATAAATACAACATGCCCTCAACCATCCAACTATAGGTTTATATATTATCCCCACATAACAAGAGAACTACTCTCCCATTTACATACTTGGAAATCTACGTGGATGTTTCAGTGTTACAGAGATTGGACTCTCAACACTTTTCCAAAACAAGAGGTTGAGCTCTAGAACTCTTTTCAAAGTTTTTTTTTCTTCTCCTTTCTCTCTTACTATGTTCTTCTTCCAAAGACTCTTTTTTTTTTGTCTCTCTCTCCCTCTGTTTTTCATTCTTCTACTTCTTCTACTTATACAAAGACTAAATTTTGTTTCTAGATGTTGTAATCTTCCTACCTAACAAAACAATAAAAAAGTAAAAATTTAATTATCCGTAAAAAAAAATATGTGGGTTGCGAAAAAAACACAATATGGGGGAGATATTGTAATGTTCCCATCTAACAAAATAATAAAAAATAAAAAAATGAATTATCCACAAAAAAATGTCGGCCTTGCATTAGACGTTTTTCTTCTACCCAGTTCCAGTATTTTGGCATTAGACGTTGGCATTAGACGTTTTTCTTCTACCCAGTTCCAGTATTTATCTTTGATTCTCACTATCTCCACATTCGACATGGTCCTGATGATGAATCCTGATATGGATCCGAAACGTCGACTTGGCATTTCAATACTGTGGTTTCTCCGACAACTAAATCAATAACTTACCACCATAGAAATCTAGCAACATAAATAATGCATTTATATCACAAAATATTTTTAGCAAAACTTTGGTGGCTTTGGGATATAATGTATGTTATAGTAATCGTTGACTTGTAATTTTATACCAAGTCGAAGTTCCAAGTGTTGAGCTTAAGCACTAAGTCCCATCGACCATGACAAAGTCCATGCTTGAACCTGAAGGGTATGACATGCACTCTACACTATGGTCTTTTTGTTTGACTTATGTTAGGTAAAGATATGCGGCCATCATTTTCCTAGCAATTTTAATGTGGTCATCGTTTGCCTAGCAAGTTTAATGGCCATTATGACACCCACACAAGTTTCCATTCTATCCTAGCTTGCAATCATAGTTGTTGGTAAATTTTCCATCCCCTCAATTTGGTGTTCACTTGGCCCTTCTTCCATTTGGGTCTTGCCTTAGTAGCCAAACAATGTAATAGATTTGAAAGTATGGCTCTACGCCTTAACCACCACTAGAAATATGGTTCCATGCCTTAACCACCACTTTGTTTATGTGTTGTTCTGAGTGTTAATGTATGTTTTTTTCTTTGTTTGAACCTTGCATGTTTTCTCTATGTTTTCATTAGAAAATAGATGTTGAGTTCACGACATTGCTACAATTCTAATGAAGGTTCCTTGTCTGTTACAAGGGAACCCATAAGAAGGCATGCCAATCTTACCTCGAGCGTTTCCTTCACTCAGTCTAGTTCATCTTGGGTAAGTGCATAGGTGAGTGTTTTGAGTTTTATCTACTGGTTATGTTCTTGCTAGTTGTTATACTTGTTGCTTTTTTCTCATTGGGTCTTCAGGTTAAACAGAGTTTGTTTGCATGGCAAGTATCAATGCAATGACTCCCCACAAACCTTCTAGTCGATCCTCCATCATGGCCATTCAAGGAATACTAACTCATGCACATATATATATATATACATTTCAAATATTTCATTGTTATTCCAACACTTCTTGTTTATGGTTTTACTAACTCTTGAATGATGCATGCAAGTCCCTTTGACTCCTGGGAGGCTCAATTGACGGTCTTCAAGTGGTTCCCCGAACCAACTACTTTAGGTTTCCTCCCCCTCGTGGAATTTTCTTGATGTGAAGAGACTCTATGATATATCCTCCTTGGTTTGAATGCTCAGTTGTAAATTGGGGCTAGCCTCAAGACACATATGGAAAAACCTTAAGGCACGACTCTGCAAAACTTGGTCTTTAGACTGAGAAACCTATTTACTAACAGAGGTAGTTGAAAATGATGTATCTGGAGTCTAGTTTGTTAGGACAGACTTAGCACCAACTAACTAGACTTTTAAAAAAGTGGGAATTAAATTTTTTAACATTATTTTTTGCTATCTGTATTGTGTAACTAGTGTTTTTTATGTGTAGTCACATGAGTAAGAAGGGGAGTCAAGATTCTCTGAGGACATGTGGATTTGAAAATGAACCCCTATCATGTCACCATCATCTAGTTTGGTTGTTTATGAAAAATCAAACAGTGTTCTTGTGTTCTCCATTAATGGTGTTTTCGGGAATTGGTGTTCAAACTAACACCTTTCATAATTTTATCTTCTCTTCCCACATAGAGTCTTTGATGAAGGAAAGTGACAGGGATTTGTCATTGAGTCATCCAGATGCATAATTTCGGAAGGAGGTGCAACAGAAGAAGGTTGGGAAGCATGCTGGTAAGAAAGGGGATTTTCATAAGGAATAGTGACTTTTTTTTTCTTGTAAGGGTTCTGATGATTTCAGGTCTAAGAGAAAATTAAAATTTGAGAAAGCAAACCGTGGGAGTGTTCTGTGTGTCCTAGGTAAGGATATTACATTAGATTTGTTGCTTGCACTAGCTCATAGAGATCTGGTGGGAATATTTGAGTATATTCGTCTTTCGAGGGAAGATATCTTAACTTGGATCAAGGAAAGATGGAATCCGTCTATAGGTAATTGGCCGAGGGTGCTTATGTTAGTTAATGGTTGTATTGTTTTCTTATTTCTCTCTAAAGATGATAGAAAGGGATTGGGGATACATTTTGGGTTTAGCGTATGGGTTCTCTCCTATTATCTAGATGGCATGTGGGTTTCGATCCAAGGAATAAAAAGCTATCTCATAAGAATTTATGGGTGCTCATCCCATATTTTCCTTTGCATTGTTGGAATTTGAAAGGGTTTATGGTGGCTGCTAATTCTATGGGTCGTTTTATTCTGACTGAGGAGGATCAATTGTTGAGTTTGGACAGAAATATGCCTCGGATGTTGGTTGAGATCGATCCTAAAGGGGGTATTCTGTAGGAATTGGGAGTTATTTGGGAAAGGGATTCTTCCATTCAAAAGATGGATTATTGGTGCATACCTTTTTGTTGCCATAAATGTAGAGAGGCGGTTCATGAAAGGGATTTTTTTCCAAATTTACCCTTCGATTCTTTGAAGACATCCGTTGGGCTAGATTCTAATGTGAAGGGCTTGGATGAAATTGATTTGGGTTTTTTATTCGCATTCCTCTAGACTAGGATTCATCTTCATATTTTTTGGGTAAGTTCACAAGAGTTGTCTCGGAAGGTTTGTCCGTTAGAAAACTCGGGATCATCATTTTTTCTTAATAGTCCGGATGTGGGAGAATGAAATGAGGGTCTTTGGTTCGAAGGTTTTGGAAATCATGTAATCCGGGAGGACGATACCTGAGGTCACTATTTTTTATCACATTAACCCAAAATACCCTGAGTCTCGAAATCATTCTAATGAAGTAACCCTAGTTTTGGAAGATATTGGGTCAGAGTTTTTCCCTAAATCAAATTTTCCGCACTTGGGTTTTCCTCCTTTAATGGATAAAAATGATGTTTCTTTGGGGATTTCCATTTCAAATTCTCCTACTACTGAACCAAATCTGGACTCTTCTCCGTTAGAAAGAAATATTATTCCTCTTCCTACTTATTCTATGGGGACTGTTGATAACTCTGAGATCATTCCATTTCTTCTATCTTTAACAAGAATGTGACTATTAGGAAACCTAGAAAGAGGAAGAAAGGTAAAGAGCCTTTTCTAGATAAGAGTTATTCTAGTGACGATGGTACTAAATTTTCAAATCCAATGGTTTCTTCCCTTTTTTAGAAGGGTTTGTTGAGGGTTTCTAACCCTCCTGTATCTTATGTTATTCAGTATCTTAGAGATGATGCAACACTTGAGGGGGTTATTCAATGAATATTTTGTGTAAATTTTTTTGCTATGTGATATTTATTCATACACATGGTTTACTTTGCGTTGTTGATCATGCATGACCTCTATGTGTGTTTTTTGTAGATGATATATGTCCATCCCATATATTCGTTAGATGAAAGTCATAATGTCAAACACTAATTTCATTTATGTGGGCCACATAGGTGCATCACTTAGGTGTGTCAACTTTGTGCATCCTTTAAATGTTTGATAGTTTCTTATGTGGGTAAGGTGCTTATGTGTTCCACTGAAAGTGACCTAGGTAGTTAGGGTTAGGATCATTAGTAGGTTATGTATTGGGGGTTTTGGGGGTAGTGGGTTATTCATAAATGGGGTTAAATTTATATGGATTAGTGTTATAGGGGGTTGCATGGGTAAAGATAAAAGATAAGTATCACCTATGTAGGATAGCTAAGTGTGTTTCATAGGTGTGCAATCTATGTGCATAATTTAATATGTCCAATAGGTGCTTGTATGTAGGTTAGGTATTCATGTGCATTTAAGTTAGACTGGTTTGTTCCTTATGTGTTTCACTTGAGCACATTGGGTGCTTATGACATTGAGGTGAAACATGAGATGCATTAGGTGGTTAGGGTTAGCAGTGACAGTGGGTTAGGATAAAAAGGGTTGGAGTGTAGTTGGTGGATTGTGAATGGGGCTTATGTTAAAGGAATTGATACTTAGTTGCGTTAGTTTCTTATTTTGTAGGTTTTAAGTCAAAATGTAGATTATGTGGAATAGGTGCATCACTCTCATGATTTCACATGCAATTTCATATAATTTGATTTAGGTCAAGAGTAGGTTGTAAATGTGCATTGTTGTGAATACACTCTAACATTTTTAATTTAACATTGTATATGCAATTGGTTCATGGTCAAAAACAATTTAAATGTACATTGTTGTGCTGCTATTGTCATTACAGAATGTTGTAATTGTGCATTGTTATCTAATTTGTAACTAATATCTCCATGCAATCATAAAATCTATAAAACAATGTGAACATTAGGCATAGAAACATTATTGACCACACATGTATGATCACACGTAATACTGAACCGTGAAGATGTCAAGAGCCAATATGAAATATATATTATATCATGGAATTTCTAATACCAAAATAGATGAAGGCTTAGATGGCCTCTCAATGTACATGTATCAAAAACATCAATGTTGAACATGAAAACAAAAGTACATCTTTCATAAACCACACATCAAACTCTAACTTCCTCTTGTACACAAAAGTACTCTAACTTCCTCTTGTTTTTTCCTGACTGTGATGCTTGTTGCCTCCGTCCACAATCATTGTGCATCTTTGGCGACTACAAGTAAAAGATCATATTTATTGATCATGTAACTGAAATAATATTAAAACACTAAAAAAATTTGAAAATTTAAAATACAGACCATTACATAAAAGAAACACTCACTAAATCCATCTAGGGTATAGATTCCTTTGGTGTCCTCCTCCTTGTCGAGATCATCTCTGCAATGGTGCTCTGCAAATAAAAGAAACTATGTCAATTATCTCAACAATCATCAAGATGTATGCATGTGAAAGCATATTCAAATATATACCTATGTGTAACTTATCCCGTTTTTAGATGCAACATTAACTGTAGCATCAACAACCATGCTAAGGTCCGGCATGGAGGAGTCTCCATTTTGATGTTGTAAACATGCGAAAAAAAAACATTAGGGAAAACAAGTTGTGGAGTGAATTGAAAGCTAACCAGCAATAGTCATCGAAGGCTATGTGTACATTACTGTGGAATCTGTTTGTCCATGACCATGGACACTTTCTATTTCTATAGACGAGGGCCATCTGGTGTAGACAAAACCCTTCCCTACGTTTGGACTATGGGTAGAGCCAACCCAAAGCGATGGTGCAGGGATTTTCGTTGATACCTGCAGTCATAGAGTGTTGTCATAGTTATACATGGACATGAATGGATGAAATTATATGTACTAAAAAAATAACATGTTGTTATACTTACCTATTCCTAGGACATATATCCCCCGGGGGGCGGGGGGGGGTCGCTGCTCCCAATTTCTTGCCCCTATGTGGAGCCAACTAACACCTACAAGTTTAAAAATTATAAATATTAGCAATATATAAAGGAGTATAGTAAAAGAAAAATTGAACAAGATTCAATCATTAACCATGTACTTACATTCTTAATGTAATCATAGAAGCCACCTCGAGGGGAATTCATTGAGATCAATGTCTCCCACATCCTGTTCGGAATACGGTGCCTGCGACTTGAAAAATTGTAAATATTAGACCATTTAACAAAGTAATGAACTAACATGTATTGAAAAAATGACACATATTAACAAAGTGACATCTTGAAATATGACCTTAGAGTTAGTTGTTTCTGCCCCAGATACAACAACACCAGGTACACTACCACCCTCTGTAGATACATCAAGCTCTTGCAAGACTAAAAATTGAATATATTAAAAATATTTTGATGTGTTCAATATGGAAAAAATAAATGGAACAACATTAGAGTTCTTACAATGTCCTTACCTAACCAATAATCATAGTAGAGGTACCGTGTGTTGGTACACAACCATAGTAAGCTTGACCACATGTCACACACATGTGTGACTCAATATGGGGCTCATGGAATGTTTGTCTATCCCCACCAATAGATGGTCCTCTTCCATTGGAAGCTGATGGTTGTACCTCACCAGAGGAAGAGGGACCCGCATGGTGAATAGTTGTGGTGTGGCAGAAAATCATTTGAGCTAATGTCAGAGACACCTCATGTGTTTATGGAATCATATCATGTGCAGGAGGGATGTTTGGTCTCGGTAGTTGGCTATGGGGTGAAGGTATTTGTCATTTAGCATCTATATCCTTAGCATTGGGACAATTATTGGGCATCCCTCTATCGGTTCCCTGGAAACCGAAAATGTCAAAGTAGTTGACATGTTTGTCCATCACAAACTTTGCATAAAGTTTCCAGAGGAAGTACAATGGTACTTCCCTGTTGTTATGTGGGGGTATATCAAAACCCATGTACCATATGTCCATCGGGTGATCTCTGATTGGTTGAAAAATGCACTACTCAGGTGAAATATGTGGTCTGGTAGTCTTTATAATTTTATTTGTTCCATGCACTCTAAATTGTAAATATATTTATGCTTTGGCTATTTTGATCTTGTTAATGTAATTGTAGCTCAATCCATCACCATCTTTTGTTATTTTCTCTCTTTCTACAATGCTATGATATACAATGCATCGTTGGATTTGTTGATAGTATCTATGATGGACTCTAATGATGTCGACAAGGAGCGACGGAGTTCATCTCCCCCCCTCCAAGCCACACCAATATCTCTCAAATGACCAATCACTCTCAAAATCTCTACATTGTGATCCGTAACAACCTCTCCAATCATAAATACAATAAAATNTCCACCCCTCCAAGCCACACCAATATCTCTCAAATGACCAATCACTCTCAAAATCTCTACATTGTGATCCGTAACAACCTCTCCAATCATAAATACAATAAAATATCATTAGAAAAATACTTGTGGTGTAATGACATCTCTAGGAAATGAAAAATGTAAAACTAGGATACGACAAATAACAACATAAACTATTTATAATTTAAAATTTAAAATTGAAAAAACGTTACACTAAAGAATAAACATTTAACATTTTTCCATCTTAAATTTATGTTGTATATGTATATTAATTTCAATTGCCATATGCATACATTAAATGTCCTATTTGTATATGTTGATTGGGATTCTTCTCTACCTTATTTTAAGGCATGGATTATGAAGTTTCATCAAAACTGTGGGGTGTTGACTAATTCCCTTGGAGTACCAACTCCGATATTCTAGGTAGAAGCAAGGGCTAGAGACTAGAGGAGGGGGCACAATATGCTGTTGATGAATACAATCCCAATATAGGAAAGGATTTTGATATATGTAATTATTTGTTGTAGCGTGGATTTTTTTGGACTCTATAGGCCATTTAACATATTTGTTTGTATGTACTTTGGTGCATGTATGAATTCCACTTGATGTTATTTTAGTTGTATGCACTCTTTCTATATACCCATGAGAGACTTTGCATATTTGTGTATAGTGGTTTGGGAACTAGAATTGAACAGAATTGACCTCTCAAGATTTTGGGGTTGCAAGGTTTCTACTAGATTCTATCATGTATGATAGCATGTTATTGGCATGTAATAAAACACATCAACCTCGCTATGTATCTTGATTTTTGTAGTGACTATTATTGAACTTTGTTGTATTGGCCTTACCCAAAATGTACCCTTCACTCAAGTGAACACATTTATTAAGCATGGGAAGCTTCTATACCTTATTTTAACACTCGGATTAGGAAGTTTCATAAAAACTATAAGGTGTTGATTAATGTTCATGGAGGACCGACTTCAATATTTCGGGTAGAGACAAGGCATAGAGCCCAAAGGAGGGGTAAAGGGTGTTATTGATGAATAAATTCCCAATATTGGAAAGGATTTTGATATCTTATTATTTGTTGTGGAATGAATTTTTTTGGACTCTATAGGCCATTTAGCGTCTTTGTTTATGTATTTTTGGGAATATATGAATTCTACTTGAATTTTTTTTAGTTGTATGCAACCTTGTTATATAGTTGAGAAGCTTTGCATATTTGTGAATATTGGTTTGGATTCGCAAAGATTCTCATGAATATATATGCACATAGTGAAACTAATTTGAATTTTATGAGTAAATTGGGGTTTTGGTTCCACTGGACATGTAAAATTCTTTTAGGGTATAGAAAATTTCATTTCATATTAGGGTATACAAGATATTGTAAATAGTGAAACTAGCAGGACGAGATTTGGTTTAAATATTTGAGAATGAAGAGATTGATCCTGAAGGTGGAAATTGTATGCCTTTCTCACCAAACTCATGTTCACCCTTAAGTGCTTTGGTCGGCTTGAAATCGCTGCGATTTACTGTTGTGGAGAAAATGACGAGCGTGACCTGTTTTGGGCGTAAATCATGTTTTACAAAACACATGCACGCTGAGGGCATAACACATGCATGTTTTGTAAAACATAACACGTGCATGTTTTAGAGCAACATAATGTACTCATGTTTTGTCTAACTGTCATGTTTGGCAATCATCTTAGCAAGCTTGGGACAAGGTTGGGTAGGCACAACATTGCTTGTGATGATTTCTCTTTTATAGATCTTGAATAACTTTCTTGAATTTACCATTGCATCTAAAAGATCCCTCAACTTTGTGCACTCACCTTATATATTTGACTATGTAGATTCCAAATTTATAATTTATTAAAAACTTATACTGCATTTTTTAAAAATTTATTTTTGTCTTGACATATATAAAATAAACTTAAATTAATATTCAATTTTTCAATGTTATTAATTTTTTTTGCCTTACATATTAAAAGAAGATCCATTCTATAGGTAAATCCATTGTAATAATTGGATGAAAAAGCCTTGTGTCGGTTGAAGTCTAGGTAGTTCTTTTAAGGTTTTGGATATCCCATTTGAATTACAAGCCTCCCACAAAGAGATTTGGGTGTAGTTGTGCATAGGGTTTCTAAAAAAAATTGATAAATGCATCACTAAACCCAAATGATCTTAACCATTATATTTAAAATCTACCTCAAACCATGGTTTCTACACATGTTTACTACTCATCGTATTAGATCTCTTCTATTTCTACTTATTGAAGATAGGAAAAATTCCTTCTAAGTTTCATGCGGGCAAAGTTTAATGAGAACAAAAGCTCCCATAAATGAATTGGAGAATGTCTTGTATTCCCATAGAATTCGTAGGAATGGATTATGGGGATCATTCATAATATTAGAGATACATATGATGTGTTAAAAGGATTATTCTAATATTGGATGGAAATGAGATATGGAAGGAAACATTTAGAGATTGAATAACTTATATAACTTTGGATCTTATGGGTTAAAATTACTTGGAAAGGTGATATGAAAAACAAGTCTTTCCTTTAATGAGAATTCCATTCGATGATTCGTTATTTTGTTATTTAATGGTATAAGGCTTACAAAAATCATCTAGTCCTCAATAAAATTTCCATGTTAACGAGGCATCAAAAAGTTCAAAAATCTAAACTCATGTCCAAGATTGCAAGGTTTAACCACAACAAAAAGAAGAATTTAAAGTTTCACTTCAATGAGCAAAAGACGTGTAAGAGTCAAAATTTTGAAGCATGTCAAGAACTTAATGTTAGATAATCTTTTGATTAGGATTGGGATGTAGGAATATGTTGCAAGATAGAGAGGTTATGCTTTCAATAATAATAGCATCATGGCTACAAATGGTTGGGTACATTAAGCTCAATAAATCATGAAGTCTCAATTTGCAATATAAACTCATAAACATCTCATAAAGATTTAAAATGTTGGCCTTTGGAAGACTAAGTGTAAACAACAATCTCTAACACTTAGAAGTAGCCCAACAAAAATGTTTACAACATTGAATATATATATATAATTTCGAAATCTTTCCAAATTTATCATCAAATCAAATTTCTAAGTTTTACATTGAACTTGTCATTTTCCTATCCTAAAAATCAAACTATATAAATTGAATACACTTTAATAAATTGTTAAAATATTTTTTCTATTTAAAAATAAAAATAAAATATTTAAAACATTATAGCACTAAGAAGTTATGTATAAATCTTCAGTTGAAAATTGCATTGTAAAATAACACATATTTTATAAAAAAACACAATCATCACCAACTAACCGTGGGACAATTAGTATAACCTTATCGAATTCTACTCATATACATTTCCAAAACCATTTTTTTATTGAATATTTTGTGAAACATTTTGCTTAATATAAATATTCGATCTATGTCAACAGTATTTGTGAAACATTTGTTAATATAAATAGTGTATCTATGCAGGCTTCAAATTTGAAGGCTTGAGAGCCTTTTAAAGGCAATTTTAGACTTCATAGAAGATCACAAAGAATTTTATCATGCAAAAAAAACTTAGTTTCATTTTCAGCAGGTCAATAATGAAATTGAGTAAGCGTGGGTAAATTTGCAATAGAAGGGAAGCTACAAAATTTTCCCTTCCAGTGGTTATCAGTGATTTATTGGACTGTGGGAGAGTCAGGACTCAGAGGTTGCCCAAGTTCCCTCTAATAGTCGGATCATGGATGAGGATCTCGGTCCCAATGGGCACGGACCACGGTGGGCCACTGGGCTGCCCAGTTCCAAGTTCAACTCAGTGACTGTGACTTGGGATTCGATGTTCACTTTCAAAGAACTTAATGGCATTGGCATGCATTACTGATTCACCAACTTCATTAAATATTGGTCTCAGATGATTCCAGCCTTCCAACTCGGTTTTCCATCCGGCATCTTCTTGTTCACCGAGTCGCATGATCTCACAACTTAAAAGTCACTTGAGTATTTTCGTATATGATATGAAATTAAATGCTCATATGAGTCATATCTATGAATGCTGAATTGATTTTTACCATAATTGGCATGATTTACATTGTTCAAAACGATGCCTCTCTTCAATTATTGCAATGTTCTTTAATGAAATCCATGTTGAATATTCTTATAAAAAGATTAGATAGCAATACAAGATTAAGTTGTAGATTAATCTTAAAGCTTTAATTTGTATTAGAATGATGCCTTTTAGGTTATACTAGAGTAAATGAGATATGATAATTTAGGTTACTTTTTTACATCAAATATTTCCTAGGTTATGGCTAATAGCTCACTAATTATTAAAAAATACTCTTAAATTATTATTTTATCTAAAAAATTGTAGTATTTCTAGGTTAGAAATGCATATTACATTTAGTTCTATAGTTTATAAAAAATAGGTTAAGTAATTCACAATTTATTCATTAAGAAAAATATTTAATATTAATAAATTTAATTTAGATTTTTATTCTATTCTAAGTTTAGAATCATTGTAGCAATTTAGGGTGTTTGTTTTAATCACAACTTAGACTTCCTTATTATCTAGCTTAACATTTTTAGGGTTTGGGTTTGGTCTTAGTTATATAGTCAACATTATCAATTTCCTAATTTTCTCTTGAAATGTGTTGTTAAAGATATATTAATAAATCTTTATCCGTTAGTCAAATCGACTCATTGTCTTAATGATGATGAACCTTGATAAAGGTTCGTAATGTCGACATATCAAATGGAGTCTACAATTACCTTGGATACCACTCCTCAAACCTATCAACCCAGATTTTAAATATGTTTTTTGTCAAAATAAGATTTTTGAATCTGTAAGGTTCACAAAGAGATTATAGTATATAATAGTCCTTTTCTTTTGTCTAACCTTTTCACATAAATATAAGATGAAAATTTGAAAATATAAGTGTGGAATCCCTCTCAAACTTCTTCTCGTGTGAGATCCAAATACTAGTAAGATCCACATTGAAGTTTGAAGGATACTTTTTTCAATGTGTTTGAATAATAATTATATGCACTGAGTTTTGAAAAGAGAAATGAGAATCCCTATCAATCCCTCTCATTTGACATCTAGATGTTAGTAGACTCAAGACTAAAGTTTGAAAGAAAAATTTTCAAGTCTTCTAATACTTGGGTTTATTATGGTGAAGATGATGCTTAGGGATTAGGTGGAGTTTGAAAATGATTGGCTAGTTACTCATGAACTGTGTCCATATGGACAAACATATCAATTAGCTTTGTGATGGTATTTGTAACTTCTTTTTTGCCATTAATGGAAATGTGTATCCTAAAAAACTTATTTAGTTGGAAAGATAATAATACAATGCTTTTAATAGCATGTAGAAAAGTTCATTTCAAAACAGGTAAGGTAAAATGTCGTGGAAAAGTTATTCTTCTATTTTTTTTACTTTTATGTTGTTTATTTAAACCATTGGTTATGGCAAAGATCAAGTGGTCACAACAAGGATCAACAATTTTAAATCTCCTAGGGATGTACAATGTTAGAAGTACACTACTTTTAGGTGGATACATTGGCACTAGACAAAGATCATCTTTTTAGTTTTTGTTATTAATGCTAGGGATTTGATGCATGATCTCTTTTTGCCTTGTAACATAGCAGTTCTAATAGTGGAGCTCTTCTCAAAACAATTCTAGATAGAAATAAGCTTTAGTATCCCATGAGCCTACTTTCACCCCTAATTCCATATTATGCATTCAGATAAGGTTGGGAGTAGTTCTCAACTACTCTAATCACTTTAGCATGATATGAAACAAACATTTCCCTTAAAACAATAAATAGGCCAAAGAACATGCAATACAAAAAACCAATACTCCTAATGGTTATGGCTATGTTCACATTAACAAAACAAGTGCATCAATCTATTTCTAAATGGGCTTTTTCCCAATCTCATCTTCCATCACTGTTACATGTTCTTCATTCTCAACCTTTATTTTAGTCTCTCCTCCTCGATACTAACTCTTGAGTAATCCCCATAAAAAGAATCTAAAAGTGATAAATCATATGTACATGGTTTACCTCACTAATTCCATGTAAATGTTGAATTACTTGGGATTTCTTCTTATTGTGATTTTTTTTTCTATACAATATTTTTAATAAATAATGAATTTTTTTAACACTTAAATTTTCAAATGAAAAAAAATGATTTATGTTTAAATGTCAACATTGAAGGGTTCAATTTATCATAGCTCTTCAGAGTAAAATGAAACCTGCCCTTCAAATTTGATCTTGGATCTGTCAAACCATGTACACATGCTATGGATGAAAAAAGGTATGGATGGAAAAATAATTAAATTCAGAAGATTCACTCATATAGACGTGAAAATAGTGGAAACTTCAAACATCAAGTTACGTTAAAAATCCCACATCATCTCTTCAATTAAAATCCGACATCACTTCAAAGTCGTCGAGGTGCACATGCAGAGTAATCTCTTGTCCTTATCGGGCATTTGGTGCCTAGTACACCGACTTGCACTTCTTATCGGTTCCATGATTCCAGCCCAGTCAGGGAGACCGACAACCATTAATATGTTATCCACAATATTAACAGATGCAGAGAACGATTTATGGCCTTGGACTGGGATTTGTGTCCCATTACAAGTTTTCTCACAACACATATGACGATTAAGGCATGTACCATGACCAAGGGAAGAAAAGTAGGGTATCAGCCCCAAAACAAAGTTTTCATGTGCTTGATGGCCATGAACAAGGCATCCACCTAGGAATACATGAATTTTTATTATAGTTTCCATAATAAGAATCCGTTTCAAGACCCTTGGTTTGGGGAGGAAAATGATACACTTATGTTATAATTTTTTATTATTATTGTGGGTCTTGATGGCTATGAACAAGATTCCAAACCACTACAAATATTATTCTTAAGGGATTTTTAGCCTCTAAGTAAGATATATGCAATTCATAGGTTTTGAGCACCACATTTGGGGTTTGAGGCGTTTATATTGGACCTCAGTGCCATTAGCACATTTTACCTCAACTTAATTTATTTTGGGCCTTGAACATGGTTACCGAAAAAACATAAGATGTCATGTCCCTATTTGAATATTCTCAAGATTAAGCTTCATGTAGTAACCCTCGAACAACCACATAATATATTTGTAGGGGATGTTCAACCTTTGACAAGGATCTTTAGAACCATTAGTATGTTTTTCATAATGGAATTGTGTCTTTGGACGTAAACCATGGCTAGGGGAGAAAAAATAGGATCTTAGGCACTAAATGAAACTCCATAATCTCAAGGGACATGAACTAGGACTTGAACAACCACATTGATCAAGTTTTTTAATGGATATTTATCCTTTGGGTGAGATATGGATACCAATAGGAATTTTTTCACTATGCATATGATAGTTAGGGCCTATACCATGGTTTGGATTAAAAAAGAAGAGTGTTAGGCCCTAAACAAATCTTTCTTATGCTAAATGGCCATGAACAAGGCCTAATAATGTAATTATAGGAAATATTAGTATGTTTTTTCAATAAGAATGAATCTGAGGACCTTTACTTGTTCTTGGAGGAAAACAAGGCTTTAGGCACTAATAAAATATAGTTGGGGTTAATAACCAAGAATAAAGCTATCTTAGTAAATAGCCATAAAGATATGTTTTATAGCGCCATGAATAGGGAGGAAAGCAAGAATAAAAATAAACCCCATCTCAACATAACCTAAGACTTGGAAAGTGGTATTAATAAGGGCATATTTAGGGGATTTAAGCTTAGATGGCAATAGAATATTTAAGAAGGTGGAAAGATTTTAATTTTATCAATCTCTAATTACATCAATTTCGTTGCGAATGGAATTAATAGTTCTTAATAGTAATAATATGTGGAAATAAGAGTTACCCCAGGTTCTATTATTGGCATAATTATCCTTGTTGATGAAGATTATTGCACTTGCTTTTATACTTGATTTTAAACAATGATAAATTTTTAGATAAGAGAAAGGAGATAATAATAAAAAAATATTAGATCAAAGAGTTTGATGAATTGAAATCAAACCTCTTGCAATTTGCTTCTCATTACTCTTCTTCATTGATTCAATTTGTTTGTTCAACTACACTATCTTTTGAACATTATCAACAGTATTGATTCCATGATACTTCTTCTAGGTTCTACGGATATATGGATATTATAGAGACATAGGCATTGTGGAATATAACACAAGTGGTCACATTTAGGAGTTGATGTTATTCAACCGATGTTTTAATGTCATGAGTAGGACATATATTTGTAGTACTTTTGATAATTTTTACTCAGAAGAATGGATATATATTCCTAGGAGCATGTGTGCACTTTAGAATGTGGATACTTTTTTTATCACATGCACACATTCTTTAATTTCAAAATTTCCATGTTGGGATTGAGAATTCTAAATCACTTTTTTGCTTACTGGGTTGCTTTCGATTTAGGTTCTTCGACGACATAATTGGTGGCTTGGGTCTCAAAAACATAGAAACCGCCTTTTTTCTAAATGCCTCTCAATATCTGCACTTGTTTATTTATTTATAATTAGGCTACACAAATCCATCTTTGATCAAACTACACATGTATAGATATGAATATGTAGATTTCAACTTTAATTTTTTTTAAATAGTTGTCTACTATTTTTAATTTATTTTTGTCTTTACATATATGAAATCTTAAAAATATGGATGTCTTTTCTTCATGTTATAAATTTTAAGCACCTTACATATTTAAAAAATATCCAATTTATAAGTAAAGACAACGTGAATTTTAATCACCTCACATATTTAAAAAATATCCAATTTATAAGTAAAGACAATGTGAATTTTAAGCACCTTACACATTTAAAAAATATCCAATTTATAAGTAAAGACAGTGAAATCTTAGTTGAATGGGATGAAAAAGTATTGTATTGGTTGAAGTCTAGGGAAGTCTTTAAGGGTTTGGAGATCCTTTGCATTTCTTGGACGAAGATATTTCGGATGTAGTTATATAGAATGTTGTTAAAAATAATGATAAATAGAACATATAAACCAAATGGTCTTGATCATTATATTTACAATTTGCATCAATATCATGGGTTTTATACATGTTTACTACTCTTGTTGAATCTCCTTTATTGTTACTTATTGAAAATAGGCAAACATACTTCAAAATTCCATATGGGCCAACTACGAAAAGAACATAAATTTCCATAAATTCAATTGGAAAATCTTATTCAATCTCCTTTATTATTACTTATTGACACTAGGAAAACATACTTCAAAGTTCCATATGGGCCAAGTACGAAAAGAACATAAGTTTCCATAAATTCAATTGCAAAATCCCAAAGAATTAGGAGGAATGATTATGGGAATCATTCATAACAATACATAGAGACATATATTATGGGTTAAAAAGACTAATCAATTAATGGATGGAAATGTGATTAGGAAAGCAGCCATTAGAAATTGCATAACTTAGGATATTTATGTGTTAAAATTGCATGGAAAGGTAACATGAAAAACTAGGCTTTCTTTTCATGAGAATTCCATTCGATGATCACTTAATTTGTTAGTTAATGGTAAAACGCTCACTAAAACCATCTAGTTTTCAACAAAATTTCTATGTTAATGAGGCATAAAAACATTCAAGAATCTAGACTCATGTCCATAATTGCAAGGTTTGATCCGCAAATTTCAAGTTCTAGGTCCAAGATAAAGTAAATAAAAATTTGAAATACTCAAACCTAACAAATAATTTTCTAAGAATGTTAAGAACTTAATGCTTCATAAATTATATCTTCATTAAGATTGGGAAGTATAGAAAGACTATCTCTTCAAGAAATAATAACATGATAATGCCTAAAAATGATTGTACATTAAGCTCAATAAGCTTTGATATCTATATTGGCCATATAAACTCATACCATCTAAAATGTATTTTTCTAGGAATGTTGTAAAAGCACATAAATGAGAACTTTAAAGCATATTTTCTTTTGTAATTTTGAGATTATGTTAAAATTGTTTTTTGGTTTTTGACTTTTACATTCAACTTTCTCTTTCTTTCTTATAAATCTTCAATATACTTTAAATTATTTATATATATATATATAACAGAGTAAATATATTTTTTTATTCATCTTTATTTTACACTATTTTTTTAAAGGCCAAGCGAGTTTTAGAAGGCAGCACTCAACAACGGATCACCTTGTTACGCTTAGGATCATTGTGAAGGAATGTCATAATGATAAAGCCAATCTCTTTTGTTTCTTTGTGGACTTTAAAAGGCTTTTGATACGGTACCTAGAAATAATCTATGGAATAGATTATAAGAGCTAAAGGTTCCTTTCAAGTTGAGAGTTGCCGCAATAAGCTTATACGAGAATTTCATTGCCAAGTTTAAGAGCAACGAGGGGTGGTCGAAATATATTAAGTGTAATATCGGAGTTAAACAAGGATGCCCCCTCTCCCCTACCCTATTTGGCATTTACATCAATAAGCTAGAAGGTTGTTTAGAGGAAACAACTTGTGTTGGAATGATCTTAGCTGGAATAGTCACATCCTTCTTCTCTATGCTGATGATATTGTTCTTTTCACAAGGTGTCCATCTGATCTTAATAAGCAACTAAGAATTCTTAAGTATTTTTGCACTTTACCATGGGTATGACTGTTAATACTAACAAAAAAAAAGTTATGATTATCAAATCCAAGAAGGACACTTATGCTAATTTTGTGTATGATAATAGCAACTTGAAGGAACTGTCTTCATACATATACCTAGGAATTGATATTCATCACAAGCTCAACTGGAATTATAGCATTGAGAAAAGGATCAATGGAGGATGGAAAGCTTATTTTGGTCTCGAAAATAATTGTAAAGCAACAAACTTGGTGATGTGGGATAAAAAGTGTAGAAATTCTGAGTTTTACTGCATGCTGGTTTATATGAACATTTTGTGGTTTTCACTTACAGCCGGTTTGGCATTGGCTATAAGTTACTTAAGAAAATATACTGAGCAATATAAACACACAGTAAAAATACTAACAGGCTGAAAAACACATTTGGACAGTCACACCATAAATTTTAACTCAGAGATTTTTGGCCAAATAAGCCCTGGAAAAACCCCCACGGGGAAAATCAATCAGAGAGAGGAGAGAGATTATTATTAGCTTCAGGAAAAATCAGACATTAAATTTACAGTAAAAAATTCCAACTTATCTCAACCCAGATTTTTGACCAGCAGCAGACTATCTCGATTTCTGTGCATGAACAACACCTCAATTTCTGAGCCAACCGTACAGTATTAAATGCAGGCCGTACACTCAATTTTTGACCTCGATTTCTGTGCAAAACCGTACAGCTTTTAATGCAGGGCCGTACCCTCATTTTCTGTGCTGTCCGTACCCTCGTTTTTTGTGCTGAATTAATGTTGTCCGTACCCTCGTTTTTTGTGCTAAATTAATGATGTCCGTACAGCAATAAATGTAGGCCATACAGACTTAAATCTCCTCGATTTCTGTGCAGGAAAATAAATACAGGTCATACAACATTAAAGGCAGCCGTACTTCTCCTCGGTTTCTGTGAAAATAAATGCAACCGTACAGCATTAAACAGGCCGTACTCTCCTCTCGATTTCTGTGCCTGAATACAATGCTCCTGTACTCCTCGATTTATGTGCATAAATTTTCTTGGGAAATGTGCTAAAACCCCAGCTCGTCCTCCTTCTCTCTCAGCTCTTCTTCCTTCTCATGAAAAATGAAAAAGTGAAGTCTCTTTGCCGCCCTCAGCCTTTTTGTCTAAACCCTAAGTGGGCATCTAATCCAACGGTCGAAAAAGATCCAATCCAATGGATGAGATTCAATGAGAGTAAAAATCCCTTTTATTTAAATCACTTAAATAAAATTACTCACCCACTTAAATTTATCAAAAAGTGACTTTAAGTTTATAAAGTCTCATTAAGTGACATTTAATGTGAGGGTCACCTTTTTCCCTCTTCTAAGTGACTTAGGCAATAAAGTCACCTAGGGAACATCTGCCTTGGTACAAAAACTAACACTCCCTCTTACCGAGGAAGGTGTTCCGCACCACTCCCAACTTATCTCTAAAGAAGACAAACTTTCCTCTCCCCAAAGACTTCGTCAGAATGTCTGCAACCTGCTCATTAGTGGATATATACTGAAGCTCAACTGCCCCTCTCTGAACGTAGTCACGGATGAAATGGTATCTGATCTCAATGTGCTTTGACCTGTCATGGAACACTGGATTCTTAGAGAGTTGAATGCAACTCTGATTGTCACAGTAGATCACCGCAGGCCTAAGCTGCTGATCAAATAAATCTACCAATAACTTGCGAAGCCACAGTGCTTCACAAGTAGCCTGACTGGCTGCCATATACTCAGCCTCAGCAGAACTCAATGCAACGGACTTCTGTTTCCGACTGAACCACGACACTGCTGCCGAGCCCAAACTGAAACAACAACCGGAAGTGCTCTTCCGATCCCGCACACAACCTGCCCAGTCTAAATCTGTGAACCCAACCAAGCTGACTCCACCCGAACCCCTATAGTCCAGACCATAATCCACTGTACCTGCAAGATATCTCAATATGTGCTTTGCAGCAATCCAGTGCACACTCCTAGGCTCAACCATGAACTGACTAAGAGTGTTCACCGCAAAGCACAAGTCTGGCCTGGTATTGACCAGATACATCAAAGACCCAAT
>LPNX010977832.1:185059-213017 GCA_001517045.1 Pseudotsuga menziesii
GCTAACGATATATAGTGGGATCCACCAACTTACCCTTAGAAGCATGAAGTTGCTTCCAGTTGGTGATCATAGGTGTACACATTGGCCTGCAGTCCTCCATTCAAAATCTCCTCAGAATATCAGCTGCATACTTCCCCTGTCCAAGGAAAATATGCCCAGGCTCTTTCCAAACCTCCATCCCCAAATAGTAATGCATCAGTCCAATATCGGTCATCTTGTACTCCGATGCTAGATCTCTCTTGCAATGTGCAATGAGACGCTCAGCACATGTGATAAAAAGATCATCAACATACAGCAGAAGAATGAGCGGATCTCCCCCAACCACAATGAAGTAAAGGTTGGGATCAGCCTCACTCTTCTGAAATCCCATCGATGTCAGATAAGCATAAATCCTGGAGTACCAAGCTCTAGGAGCTTGCTTTAGTCCGTACAAGGCTTTCTTCAGCCTGCACACGTGAGAATCTCTCCCATGGATCTCAAATCCCTGTGGCTGCTCTAAGTATACCTCCTCCTGTAGAAGACCATTGAGAAATGCGGTCTTCACATCCATCTGGTGGATCTTCCAACCCATCTTTGCTGCTATAGATATCACTGCCCTGATAGAAGAATAGCGAGCAACTGGAGAAAAAGTCTCATCATAGTCAACTCCATCAACCTATGAGAACCCCCGCACCACAAACCGAGCCTTGTACTTCTCCACACTGCCATCCGCAACATGCTTTATCTTGTAAAGCCATCTAGAAGTCACAACTGACTTCCCCTCAGGTCTCAGCACTATCTCCCAAGCATCATTCTTCATGATGGAATGGTACTCTTCCATCATGGCATCTCTCCATACCAGATGCTGGGAAGTCTCCTCAAATGTGGATGGCTCAGTGTCACGAAGGCATGCAACAAGAGCCATATCATCCCTGTCCGGCACCACACCAAGCCTGTCTGGCTCCACTACTGACCTGATCCTCTCCTGGTGCCTACCAAATGCCTCAACTTCCTTCAAGGTCTCCTGAAGCCACTTAGGCTTCCTCTTCCTTGAACATTGCTCTTCCTCATCTGAGGAAGTCCCTGTAACTGAAGGTCCAATACCCCGAGGACCAGTAACTGATGAACCTGTGCCTGACGATCTTGTAATCTGAGGACTCAAACCTGAACCTATCCCTGAACCTGTCCCTGAAGTGCTAGCAACCTGAATCACTGAACCTGTCGACACTGTGCCTGTACCTGGTGATCCAGTCCCTCCAGAAACCTGTGGACCTATAAGCTGCATCGAAGAAGCCTTTACCAACTGAGGTGTGGGAGCTGGTGTCTCCCCCTGCTCTAACTCTCTATACTTCCTGAAGGCTCTCTCCTCATCAAACTTTACTTCCCGACGGACAACAACTTTCCGCGAGCTAGGTAAGTAAAGCGGATAGGCCTTCGAAGTCTCATCATATCCCACAAAGATGCCTCTCTCTGCGGTGGGATCAAACTTCGTCCTCTTCTCAGAAGGGACGTGAGAGTAAGTCAACGAGCCAAATATGCGAAAATGGCCCACCTCAGGCTTCTTGCCTGAATACATCTCCTCAGGAGTCTTGCTCCCCACTGCCCTGTGAGGACTCCTGTTCTGCAGATAAACTGCAGTGCTACATGCCTCAGCCCAAAGAAAGAAAGGTAACCCCTGATCATGGAGCATCGCTCTGGCTGCCCCCACAATCGACCTGTTCTTTCTCTCTGCTACTCCATTCTGCTCAGGAGTGTAAGGAACTGTCAGCTGTCTCTGAATGCCCTCCTGTCTACAGAATGCATCGAACTCCTTGGAGGTATACTCACCCCCATTGTCCGATCTCAAAATTCGGATCTTCCTCTCTGTCTGCTTCTCCACAAGGGCTTTGAACCCTTGGAAGACTCTCAACACAAGCTCGAACTTCTTGCTCCTCAAGAAGTAGATCCAGGTCTTCCTGGAGTAGTCATCAATAAAGCTGATGTAGTACTCAAAGCCTCTCAAAGACCGTGATGACATGGGACCACATATATCAGTATGGATAAGATCAAGCACCCCAGCAGCTCTCGTGTCACTGCTCGAAAAAACAGTCTTGGTGTACTTTCCCAAAGCACGCCCCCTGCACACATCACTCTGCTCAGTGCTGAACTCTGGTAAACCTGTAACCATGCTCCTCAACAATCTAAGAGCTGGGTGATGTAGGTGGGCCATCCTCCGATGCCAAAGCTCACATAGCTCACTGCTGTTGTTGTGTGCTAAGGCACACTGTGGCTGAAACAATAACTTGTACAGCTTTCCACACCTAACTCCAATGTCCATGGCACTGGACATACCTGTGGCCTTGGGATACACCTGCACTCTCCCATATGAAAAGCAGACCCCAAGACCCCTATCCTCAATGGTGGAAACTGATACAAGTTCTTCTTCAGCCCAGGGACATACAACACATCCCGCAGAGTCATGGGACTCATCGACTCCTTCTGAAATGTGATGGTCCCTCGACCAACAGCTCTAACAACGGTGTTGTCTCCAAGGACAACCTCCACATCTCTACCTGTCTCTGATAACTCTGAGAACACCTCTCGAGCTCCAGTCATGTGGCTCGAGGCTCCACTGTCAATGTACCAAGTAGTAGAGGTGGATGGACCCCCCTGATGACCTACCAACAAAGAATGCTCACTGTCCATATCCATATCTATGCTAGTGGCTAAAGAGACTCTATCTCTCTCCATCTGTCCAGCATAAAGGGAAAAATCCCTCTGAAATGCAACACTAAACTCATCAACCTCTGCTGAGGCTGCAGTCTGCTGTCCCTGTCCCTTCTTCTTCTTCTTGCTTGGACACTATGAGGCATAGTGCCCAAACGCCTGACAAGCATAACACTTGATTTTACTCAAGTCCTTCTTCTTCCCACTCTGCTGCTGCTGCTGGTGCTGTTTGGCCCCACCCTTCTTGGGACCCATCTTCTTCTTACCCTTGGCTGCCAAAGCCACATCCTCATCATCAGCCCCTCTCTGAGAAGTACTACACTGTACAAGACCTCTCATGGTCTCCTCCTGCACAAAGTCATCCCAAAGCCTCTCCCAGTCAGGTAGGTTCTCTTTTCCCATTATAGCTTGTACAAAATCACCCCAGGACTTTGAAGCCCCATTCACTGCGGTGCGAACAAGCTCTGTAGGGGCAACCTTCTCCCCAACCGCTGCAAGTTCATCCCGAACTGCAGAAATCCTAGTAAGGTAAGTTGTGACTCCCTCACCCCTATTCATCTTTATACTCTTGAGTTTTTCTCTGAGAACCATTTTCTTGTTCTCATTAGAACTCTCATACAAACTAGTTAAGGCTGTCCACATCTCATGTGCCTTATCCTTGCCTGAAATGTGAGGGATAATGTGGTCTTTAACCGCATCAAGAATAATCCTTCTAGCTTTGCAGTACTTCTTATTGAAGGTTGATAATGCTGCTGCATCCGTAGATGCAGGAATGGTAATCGGATTTGCTGTAGTGTTCCTCACTATATCCGACCATAACTCATTCTCTTCTAGTAACAACAAAATTATGGCCTTCCATGGCACAAAATTCCCTGTCCCATCCAGCCTATCCTCCAATCTAAGTCCTATAGCCATCTCTTCACCAACCCAACAAAGTGCTGTTCACTAATAGAAGTAAAATAATAATAAAAAATCTGAGTTCTGGAAATTACTGTGTGTCTGCAAAAATCACTGTTTTATGCCCCCAAGCTCTGATACCATGTAGAAATTCCGAGTTTTACTGCATGCTAGTTTATATGAACATTTTGTGGTTTTCACTTACAGCCGGTTTGGCATTGGCTGTAAGTTACTTAAGAAAATATACTGAGCAATATAAACACACAGTAAAAATACTAACAGGCTGAAAAACACATTTGGACAGTCACACCATAAATTTTAACTCAAAGATTTTTGGCCAAATAAGCCCTGGAAAAACCCCCACGGGGAAAACCAGTCAGAAAGAGGAGAGAGATTATTATTAGCTTCAGGAAAAATCAGACATTAAATTTACAGTCAAAAATTCCAACTTATCTCAACCCAGATTTTTGACCAGCAGCTGACTGTCTCGATTTCTGTGCATGAACAACACCTCGATTTTTGAGCCAACCGTACAATATTAAATGCAGGCTGTACACTCGATTTTTGACCTCGATTTCTGTGCAAAACTGTACAGTATTTAATGCAGGGCCATACCCTCGTTTTCTGTGCTGTCTGTACCCTCATTTTCTGTGCTGAATTAATGTTGTCCGTACAGCAATAAATGCAGGCCGCACAGTTTTAAATCTCCTCGATTTCTATGCAGGAAAATAAATGCAGGTCGTACAGCATTAAAGGCAGTCGTACTTCTCCTCGGTTTCTGTGCAAATAAATGCAGCCGTACAGCATTAAACAGGCCGTACTCTCCTCTCGATTTCTGTGCTTGAATACAATGCTCCTGTACTCCTCGATTTATGTGCATAAATTTTCTTGGGAAATGTGCTAAAACCCCAGCTCATCCTCCTTCTCTCTCAGCTCTTCTTCCTTCTCATGAAAAATGAAAAAGTGAAGTCTCTTTGCCTCCCTCAGCCTTTTTGTCTGAACCCTAAGTGGGCATCTAATCCAACGGTGGAAAAAGATCCAATCCAATGGATGAGATTCAATGAGAGTAAAAATCCTTTTTATTTAAATCACTTAAATAAAATTACTCACCCACTTAAATTTATCAAAAAGTGACTTTAAGTTTATAAAGTCTCATTAAGTGACATTTAATGTGAGGGTCACCTTTTCCCCTCTTCTAAGTGACTTAGGCAATAAAGTCACCTAGGGAACATCTGCCTTGGTACAAAAACTAACAAAAAGAAGCTCCTCTTTGAAACTTTAGTCACTCTTGCTATCTTGTATGGGTGTGAGGTTTGGGGTTGCGACATCTCTAGAGAATATTGGAGAAAGATTGAGCAAATCCAGAAGCGTTTTATAGCGTATAACCTCAAAATTAAAAGCAATACACCTACCCTATTCTCCTTATAGAATTGGGTCTTTCCCCTATCGAGAGCCTCACCATGATTAGGCTCCTATTATATAAGCACAAAATCAATAACATGGGATACCATAAACTTCCTAACCTAGCTTTAAATTTCATCCAAAACCACCTAATACTCAAGTGAGGTTGGTGTAGAGATACCAGGGCCTCGTTAAAACATTGGGAGATTGACGAAACTGTTGCATTGTAAAATAATAATAACATTAAAAATATTGTTACTTCTAAGTTTAAAGAGAAAATGTGGTGTGAGAAAGATTTAGAGTCTAAAAGAAAACTAAGATATTATAAGGAGGTCATCAACCCTACTCTAGAAGATCAAAAGTATCTCTCTGTTTTAACTAGTTCAAAGAAAAAAACTAGTATACTCAAGATAAGAACGAGCTCTCACGAGCTCCATAGTAAAACATGTCGTTGGGCAGTTTCTAAAACACTATGGGTGGAAAGGATCTTGCATCTCTTTGAGAATATGAACATTGAGGATGAAAATCAATTCCTCTTAGAGTGCCTTGCGTACACCCACATTAGATCTCACAAAGATTCCATAATCTTTGTTGCAATACGAACTTTCTTAGCCTTTTAACTTGTCAAAACTATAGTGAGCTATGGAAGCTTCTCTCCAAGCTCTTTGAGCATAGAAATGTAATTTTAAAACAAACTAAATAATTTGTTTCTTTAGGTCCGATAGACCAAAGTTTGGTCTCAGGGGAGGTTAACCATCATCATCATCATTCAATAACTTTTTTATCATTTAAAATCAAAATTAATTATGAAAAAAATGCTTTGTATAAAAAATGTAATAAAATTTCATAAATTCAAAGTTCAATCATTTTTAGCATATTATATAAGGTATAAAATTTAAATCAATGATAAAAAATTTAAATTTAAAATATTATTTTTCTATTTTAAAAATATGACCTATATTAAAATACACAATCTATTTGTAATAGAATATCAAAATAAGAATATAATTTTAAAACAAAATAATTAATTAGTTTTTTTGGTCTCATGGACCAAAGTTTGGTCCACCTCCAGTTCTCTTTGGTCCACCTCCAGTTCTTTCTTAGATTATTTGTGAAACATTTTGCTCAATATAATGATCTATATCAAAATTAATTGTAAAACATATGCTTAATATAAGTGGAACCATGTCAAACCATGCACGCATAGGATGATGAATGGAAAAAACAATTAAATTCTCAAGGACGTGAAAAATCACAGACATCATGTTACGTTAAAAATCCGACGTCCTCTCTTCAGTTAAAAATCGCACATGATACATCATCTCTTCAATTAAAAATCCGACAACACTTCCACTTGAAGGTCGTCGTGGTGCACATGCAGAGCACTCTCTTTCCATTAAAATAGGTCAAATGAGTTTGGATAACGATTAGGGCGAAAAGGATGTGATGCATCTAAGAAAACGCGTATGCGCACAATCGTCAACATGCAGCCTCGTCTTTTATGGGCAATCTGGCGCCTTAGTGCACCGACTCCCCAGCTTTATTCGGTTCCTTCGATAAAAGATGATAGCTCGTTTCCCAAGCGCTTCATGATAACAACGGTTAGGGCAACTAGGCTGTGAATCTGGTAGAATCGTCAACCTGCAGCCTACGCTTTCATGGGCATTTGGCACCTGGTAAACCGACTCCCGAGTGGCATGTTCGCTTCCATGATCCCAGTCCAGTTTGAGAGACCAACAACCATACAACGACCGGAGACAAACACTCGAGCTTTTGGCGTAACAGTTCAGATAAGACGGGTTCTCTGGCTTCCAGCCATTCACATGAAGGAATAGGTTAGGGTTTTTGATGGTTTACAAACTGAGTATAATATCGGGTGATAGTAGATTAACATATCTACATTATAATATTATAAACATTAAAAATTAATTAATATAAATATAAAATAGATATTGTTTAATAAATAAAATGATATAAAAATATTTTTGAATAGAAAAATATCTGTCACTCTAAATAAAGAGTGATCATAGGCTGTTTCAGAACTTTCATTACATCCACAGAAAAAACCAGGGCTGAATTTTCCCACAGAGAAGTGGACTTTTTAGTATGTCAAAAAATACACCATCTAGATCAAAGCTAGACCCATAATATCTTGGCAAAAAGTTATGTCTCATCTTTTCAGACCCACTTTGTTATCATAATTTACAAAACCATCTTTTCATTTTATGAATGGATTCTAATTCAGTGTTATTTCCCATGTCTCCTGGTTACCTGGATCAAGTAGCAGAGCCAACTTAGATAGACCAAGTGCTTCCATGTTTAGCTCTCTATAAATATGTGCAATTTTGAACCCTGTGAAGAATTCCAATAGCCTTTTGATCAGCAGTTGTTGTAAGTGAGGAGCATTGATTTTAGCTAGTCAAAATGGTGTCCCCAAAGACTTGCAAATGTGTTATATTGAACTCTTTATGGCCAGTTTAGGACCAAGTGTAAGGCTGCTAGTTCTGCCTAGTTATTGGTGCAATGTCCATCCACACACTTTGCTTGCAACTTATGTTTATCGGAGATTTATAGCACTCCTCCCGAGACTCCCAGGGAAGGGGAGGGTCTCCTTGACTTGCACTGTGGAAGAAAGCCCATGGTACAACTTTGTTTATCTCTCCATGAACCATAACTCTTAATTTTGGCTCTTTTTCTTTGGATGCATGCTCCGTGGTCCACCAACTTTCAGTCCACCAATATCCCTTGATACTTTAGTTCCTTACACTAAACCTTCCATATAGATTCTCTTGGATATTAAAAATGATATATATATATCACTGTTAGGGATCAAATGATTGAGAGATAAGGGTATAAATATTACTCATATTCTTCTAGTTAATGAGTTTGACTTTGAGTTATCTATGTCTAACTACATGTTATCACTTTATCAACTATGGGTTATTTTATATATATATATATATTTAATGTCACATTCTTCTAGTTATATGGGATACCACCAATTATTTTTTACATATATATATTTTTTTATAATTGTTGATTTTAAATTTTAAACTACTGCCATAAAATCAATCTGGTGTAATTCACCCCAAATCTTCAATAAAAACTTCATTGAGTTAATAAATAGTAATCAAAATTCATTTAAACATAACAAAATACAAAACCATAAAATAAAATGAGATTATACACTTATTACACTTTAAAAAAATCCAAAATTTCAATAATATCTAAACAAATATAAACATAAAAATTATCATACTTTAATTATTAAAATAAAACATAGAAATTACTATACTTTAATTATAAAATTAATTTTTAGAAAAATAAAATTACATGACTTATCATGAAAAAATAAACTTACCCCGCCGCTTAAATTATATGTTACATAGCCATATGTATCTCATGTATGTATGTGATTAATCCCCCCGTCCGTCCAGAGAGATACAGCAGGGCACAGTAAGCTAAACTCTCGACCATTTGTATTTGAAATTCGAGGTGTTTTTTGCCAAAGTTTAGGGGAAATTGTTTAAAGGGTAGTTTCAGTGATTGGAACTGCATAAATTGGGTGTGTCAAAGGTAATCTCAGATGTTGAATCCATTTTTGCAATAAAAATTGCAATTTTAACTCTGGAAATCTCATTTTCAACAACAAATAGTGTTGCCAAATTCCAACCAAACTAACCTAAAAAAATGCAAATAGTCTAAAGATGAGCCAACACCAAGCATGGCTACCCATGTCTTTAGTCAACGATCCGATCAGGTCAAGTTCCCGAAAGTCTTATAATTTCTGAAAATCATAATAGTGGATCGTCGTGTATCGATCTTATCTTACGTCATATTTCAAAGCATATAGATTTCATATAACCGGATTTTCCAGTGTGCTCTGGATTTTATCCGCTTCACACAACACTGAACACTTTCACTGTTGGAATACAATTGAGAGAAAATAACTTCCCATTTATAACCAAAACAATCAAGGCGCATTAATAGAACATCATAAGTTAACATTATCATGGCATCTCAAAAGTTCGAGAATTACATGAAGTAGTAGGGAGGATTAAGATTTTATGTATGCGAGAGATTAATACTGTTCATGAGTATAAAATTGTATATAAGGTCACTTGTTTGTGACCAGAGATGCTTTTCAGATATTAGAACATGTAGTTAATTAGAGGAAGCATATATCTTTAATCATTAAGATTAAACTTACTTCATTTGTACTTTTAGATATAAATAGAAATGTAATGCCTAATATAAAAACTCTTAAATCCAAAATTTAAATCTTTTAAATTGTAACCGAATAAATTAACTCCTCTAACAACGACTTTAAATCACAAATTATTAAAAAATAATGAAAGAATACTCAAAGTCTTAGATTAAAACGTGCTGCTTTGAAAATGTCTTCCGCTCTTCTAAAACAACCAACAATGTTAAACATTGTGATCTTTTCACACCATGGAAATGTGAGTAGTCTCCATCATGGGAAAATGGAACACCAGGCTAACTACGGAATCTTACCGTTTCGAACCAACCAGGAGTCATCTGCATTGCAATATATATTTAAAAAACTTCTGACGATCTGCTGGCCGCACATGTTATTTGCCTAACCGCATCTGAATAGTTAATGAATAACAACAATAAATATATAAAGACTCGTGGTATGGTAGTGCGTCCCATATGGAAACGTTAAAAAATAAAGCAGAAAACTCTGAAAGGGACTGTGATTAAAAGGAAACTCGCGTGAATAAACCAACTACCTGCACACGACTTTAAGAATTCCTTGAAATGGTTTCGGGACTGAAATTAGTTTAAGTAAGAAAAAAGAATCCACGAACGCTATCGACAAGCAGATCCGCTCTACAAGAATATTAAATGACAAGTTGCATAAGGAAGCTTCTCACCGAACATCTTAATCGATCGCAGAAACCTTTATAGTACGCTATAAATACCAATCATCTTTGACACAGGCCGTGAAGAACCTCAGCAAATCAATAATTTATTATGTGAATGAGTGTTACATATAAAGGAGATCAAAACCGTTATCTACAGTTAGATAACGAGATTATTAACTAGATTTTACTAACTAATAACTAAAATATTATTTACAAGTAATCCCGAAGGATTATTCAACAATCTTAACCATCTTATACAACCCACTTCGGCTTTTGGAGCTCTCTACTGCCGAACAAAAGATGGGTTTACTTGCAGGGATGTCTTTCATTTCCAAGCTATTGCTTCTTTTAATTGCTGGCTGCATTTGTGCTGCAACTCCATCTACTGCCTCATACTATAAATCCGCACCTCCAAAGCCATACCCTTATAAGTCTCCTCCTCCTCCATCTCATGTTCCTTCTCCGGTCCATCATAAGCCATCGCCTGCACCCACACCGTTCCCCAAGCCCCCAGTAGTGGAGAAACCACCGCCCGTCCATAGCAAACCTCCTCCTAAGGTTGCGCCAGTTTCTCCACCATACAAGTACAAATCTCCACCTCCTCCTCCTCCTAAGGTTGTGCCAGTTTCTCCTCCATACCAGTACATATCTCCACCTCCTCCAAAGGTCGAGATTTCACCACCAAAACCAACTCCTGCTCCATATGCCAAGCCTCCACCAGTTCACAAACCCCTTCCTCCTCCTTCACCACCAAAGTCATGGCCAACTCCTCTTCCTCCCCATCACAATCACAAACCTTCTCCAGTGACCAAACCACCGAAATCAAGTCCTTCCCCACCAGAGAAACCATATGGATACAAATCTCCTCCTCCCCCAACCCATGTAGTTGTGAGTCCTAATCCCCCCAAAGCAGTACCTACATTCCCCCCTCCCCATCCCAAACCACCCGTTTACCATTCACCACCTGCACATGATCACTACTCTTACAAATCTCCTCCTCCACCGCCATATTAGCTGAGTCTGCAAAGCAACTGTGGACCACCGTTCTCTACTGATAATGTATGTTATTATGATTCCTTTCAAGTATTGTTTCTCTATCGTTTTCATGATCTGGTTCTAGATTTGTTTTATGTCAATGAGCATTAATGTTTATTACAAACCCAAGTCCTCTTTATATAGAAATTGTATTGTTTACTCCTGCTAATGTAGATTGTTGCTGCGCTATAATTATAACTTTCTCAATGTTTATAGATTAACTGCAGTGAAGTTCTCAGATTTATCTGGAGCTTATCATATGTGTATATTTGCTTGCAGATGAACGGGGATTTGAAGAGACACCATATTCGAGAAGATGGATATATTTTCCTTTAGCTTTTCACATTTTCAAGCTGTTTACAGTGCAGTGCTGGATATGAATATCTGACTGTGCTATATCTTTATTACGAATAATACCATTTTCCACTTTTGTAATAAAATCTTCTGAGAAAATATATGTGCTCTGTTTGAAAATGAAAGATCCTCGCAGTCTGTTGGTTTAACGTTTGGTTTAATGAAAATCTGTTTGGTGTAACAACGATTATTCCTTATTTGTGTCAAAGTGGAATAAGATCTTTAAAATAACACGTGACAGATACACCTAATACAACCATATGTATCCTTTTTCTAATTCAACCATATTTTAATATTTACTCATATTAAAAAAAGGGTAAAACTGATACACGTCATGTAACTTTATATATATACTAGCCATTGCTCCAAAAGGCGTCGTAAGCGTCGTAAGGAAAAAAAAAAAAAAAAAAAAAGAGTAGATGTGAAAAAAAAGGAAAAGAGAGTGGTATTTTTCTTTTCTAATTATTATTGGTATAGGTTGGGATCCAACTCTATGATGATCTTCCAATACTAATGTCACACAACATGATGACTCTTTGTTTATTCTTGGGACTAAGACAACCTTGTTTGTTGTATCATGGACTCTCAATTATGTAAGCTAGTGTTTTTTAGATGATTTAAACATGTGGGTACTTTGGTAGATGGGCCACCCAATTTTGAGCTTTGATAGTACTTGTGGATGCTCAATTGGACACTCAAATGCTTTGCCTTCATCCACTATTTTTCCTTAAAGAGGTTGTGAACTCCACAATATTAGGTTTCATGGGGCCCTAGAATTGTTGGGAGTTTTTTAGCTTGGTATCCATTTTAACAAGTATGTCAAGTCCCATTTAAATGAAAGTGCCAAGAAAGTTGACATCTATTCAAAGATTCCAAAGATTCCAACCAAAAAGAATAAGCGACAACAAAAAAAAATCAGCAACATGTATTTTATAAATTTGTTGTATTGTATTTAATAGTTGACATGAGATATCATCATATAATGACCATAAAACCTAAATGAGCTTAAACTATCATACAATATTCTAGTAGGTTCCATAGTGACTTCCACAATGACACAACTATGAGTTCTTGAGTTGACATTGACATGATACAAGTAAAGAACTTTTGTGGAAGGAACTTTGACAGCAACAATAGAATACCTTCCTGGACTTATGTCCTTTTATACAACTAATTTATGAGTTATTTCCATGCACATTTACATGTACTCGTAGTGACATCTCAAATCAATTTGTATTATTAGCTTCAACAAATATTTTTACATTCTTTGCATCAACAAAGCCTTCTCACCACTTTATTAAACCATTTTCAACCTCATAAGAGCATTCAAATATGTTTTATTTTAATTAGACATATTTTGTCATTTTTCCATTAGCTCCTTTAGTAGGAAAGGGTAGACTCAAGTGAAATCACTTAAGCTATAGGTTCCTCAAGTAGGTGATATTTCTAAGAGTGAAACCTAAAGCTAATGTAAATCTCTCATGTTTTGTTAGGCCTGGTTCTTCAATATGAGGATTTATGACATAAGCATTTTTATCAAGCACTTGTCAATCCATAAATATACAAGAGCATTGAAAATGTCACTTGGAAAGCAGTGAAGGTCAATCTACTTACATATGGAAGCAATAAACGCTAGAAATGAAGCTTAATGTAAAGAAATAAAATGATGTAAAATGCAACAATTAGAGTAAACTCTTCTCAATCTCGCAACTACCCTATCTAGGGACATTACTTAAGGACCTCTTAATAACTACTTACACCTTACTTCTATTCCTTCTCTCCTTAGAAATACCTTTGGAAATATACACTAGAACCAAATTCAAGTTAAATCTTCAACTTATACCTATCTTGAGTCCCATATATCTTAAGTCCCATATTATTTTTATATAAATATTTTTGGAGGTTTACTTAAAATTTATTTAAAATTCACATCGAAATATTCTCCTATACATAAATAAAAAGCAATAATTTTTGTAATTGATTAATGTTATATTCTTTTATTTTTTTAATTTTCAAACCAATTATTAGGCTAAATGTTTATTAAAATTTATGAAACACAAGAATTATATCAATAATGGTCAAATATAACCTTGACTTACTTATATATATATATATATATATATATATAAAGTCTCTTTTATATGTGTAAAAGTTTTACAAAAGCATTGAAGTCTCTCTTCCTAATTAGTTAATGACATGCTCTACAGGTTTTATAATATGTTATCCAAATGTTAAGCTAGAGTTGCTTATATGGTCAAAGTTTTAAATACAATCAAAGGTTGTGCTTATTAGTGAATATTGTTTAACTCTAACATGAATATAAATATTTAACTATACAATTGAGTTGGGTGGAAAACAAAGTAATTGACATGAATATAGATATTGTAATATACAATGAAGGCTCTTGGAAATCAAGATAATTAAATTAAAATTTATATATATATGATAGGTAGTCATTATTCTACATTCTTGTATGTTGTATGGAAATATATAAAAAAGGTAACCTCTTTGACACAAATGAAACTAAGAGACATGTTTTCAAATTTCATTGTTGCTCACATTTGAATTTATAGTTTTACACTAAAACACTATATTGCGCTTATCTCTTCCAAGCATTATAGCTTGGACGGTATTTTTAAGAGGGCTACAACTCTAGATCATGGTGTTATTGTCCTTTCTTCATCAAGTTATCTGTATTTCATATCAATCACAAATTACCACTTAATTGTTTGGTAGTAGTCCAATCACAAATTACATCTTAATTGTTTTGTATTAGTCCAAAAACATTATTGCATTTCATTCCTTTATCTCTTGAAAGGGTTGAACATTTTCCTCGTGCAAATACAAGTACATCGCAAGAAGGCTCATTGTATAGGTGCATGTATGTTCTCTCATTTCATTTTCTAAAACTTTAAATAACTGGTAGTATTTACGATTTTCCACTTAAACTTACCTAATATTCAATGTTGCAAACATAATGAATACAATACATGGTGTTTCATGTTTCAAGCATGTACTTTACAATTGATCACATCTAATAAAGCAAACCCATCTAAATCCCTCCCAAGCTATGTCCATGTGGGTATTTCTTATACTCTCGATCTCATTTTGTAATTTCTTATAAGCTTGATTTCATTTTGTAATTTCTCAATCTCGTTTATCGAAATATATTATAAGACTAGTAATACATTTCCAGCCTCAAAGTCTACATGTGGGTAGACATTAGATTGAAGGACGTTTTTTGGTGTTATAGTGAGTTGGGGCCCATTCTACAACAATAAAACACTTTGTGACTCAATACATGCAACATGTTTTGAATGCATAATTTTAAATTCCATTTTTACATGCATGTATACTTTCCATCCTAGGGAATGTGATGCATACAATATATTGCCCAAACGAACTCCAAAGCATATGCCATCGTATGTGGGAGAATAAAGCTTCAATTTCTATAATCCAAATTAAATTTCAAAACTTAATAATAATAATGGATAATGATTAGCTTAGAGATAGTAATGCATGGCTCAATGTACATGGACTTATCAAATGGATACAAAAAAAAATTATAAATATGTTTACCTATGTAAGAATAAAATTTCAACCATTTAATATTTGAATACAAGAATTTTTTGAAAACATATAAATTTTTCCATTCAAATTCCCCTTAGTTTTCATTAAACAACATATGGATTAGAGTGGATGAACTGTTAAATGTGCTTTTTGGGACTTTATCATGATACCAATTGTATCAGTGTCTATTTGTTTGGCTTAAGAGATATCTCAATTATTTCATAAATTTTCTTGCAAAGAATTTTTTTCAAACACCATATGGTTTCTCATGCTCCATTTTGAACGGTTAAACCAAGTGTATATGTGCCTACTTGTTTGACTTAAGAAATATCACAATTATTTTATAAATCTTGTTGTAAAGATCTCTATTCAAAAAATAGCATTTAACTCAAAGTAATCAATTGGATAGGAAATTATAAAGATCTCCACTTCTCACAAAAAACTTTGAATTGATATCTTCTTTTTAGGTCCCTCGAAGGAAAAATACCATTGTCGATCATTATGCGAACTTGACATCAAAATTAGAAAAATGGCAACTATGGAAAAATAGGGGAGTGACTATTCTAAGCCACTTCCCATGATAAAGAATTTAAAATTAATGTTTGAATGAAAATCAACACAATGGACAAGTGGAAGCCTAAGCCCAAAGAGAATTTTGTTAAAGGTGCCTTAACAACAAAGGCAAGATGCAATGCCTCAAGCATGTATAGATGGTACTTCTTCACACCATGAACCTTTAGGCTAACATAAATAAACTTATGATGATGGGATGGCCTTGTTCATGTGGGAGAGCATGAATTAGGATTCACCATATATAATTGATGACTCATCAATTTGTATTTTATATGAGGAAGGATACCATGTATCGTAGCCAATTCTCCTACATATGTGTTGTTTCAATATTGTGTTTCTATATGTCGATTTTTAGAGATGATGAGGGGTTTCAAGCATTTTTCAAGACACATTGAGGAGCTCCATGAGTGTCGCATATCGGTGAAACACCTAGCTCAGTGTTCTCTTGTTTTCTGGAAATGAGCAACTATTTAAAGCTTGCATCATTTCTCTAGAGAGAGAAATCGCTTGTCCCCAATATTTTGTCAATCATGCTTATTAAAATTGTTTTGGGAGCCATGGTTTCAACAATTTTGAGTTTGGTTGAGAATCTTCTGAATTTGGAGCACATGAAGATCAAGATAATATTCCCCTCTAAATTTGGAGCACGTGATATTTTTACTACATCTTGATCTACTCTTCACAAGTATGCATAATTTGCTTCATCTTCGTCGGGAGAATAAGAGGAAAAGCATTACAAAAACTTGGGAACTGTGAGCTAATTTATTTCTAAATTGTTGGGAAAATATGCAACACAATAAAAAGTAGGGAATGGATTTGTTGATTTCCTTTTACCTTTGCTTGATGATTAACAATTTAGAAAGACTAAGCATTTCCTAGAAATGCTCTCTCTTTAGAAAGAGGTTTTGCTAGCTTTGGGTGACATTAGTGCAATGAAAACACTTATTACATTCAGTTCGTGGCTAACTTTGTCTACATTTAATATTCAAGTGCCTATTTGTGATATCCTAGAAGGGATTTTTTAAAGTTGACCCTTCCTTGGCCTTCCTTGCAACAGTAGTAATCTATTTGTGATGGTACTTAAGGTAGAAGGCCAACTCTAAATTATTGCAAAACCTTAGTCCATGTGCATTTTTTTGGGTTTTTTTCCCCAAAACACCAATTTAGTTTACCCTTTTCATGATTTCACCATCCAAAAACAATCTATCGGCGTATTATTGCACCTTTTGGAATTGCAAGGTTGTAACTATTCGTTATATGCATATTTTTTTATTCTAGTGAATTTCTTAAAACGCCTTTTTCTATCATTTTCCCTCTCCCATGGTGTAACAACAAAGGAGAGGTGGCGTAAAGGGACCTTGAGGTTAGCGTAAAGTGGGGGAAGCTGTAGAGGGTCGTGTGAAGGGAGGATGGTAAGAGGCAGCTCGTGGGGAAGGAGGACACGTGGATGAGGGTGGACATTGTACTGATATCTTAGTAAAAGATAGAAGACCAATTATATATGAGTACATTGATGCCCAAAAAATAAATGTTACAGACCCAACTGTAGGTTTGCAAGAAAAATCCTTGCCCAAGGTCAATCTTTTTTCTTTGGTAGCATTTCAGTTCATTGAAGCCCAAGGTTAAAATTTGTAGAGTTGTTTGTAGGTTCTCATTGACACCCTTGGAAAAGGAACTCAAATGACACATATGAACTTTATTTGGAACACACAATATCTCGTTGGAAACATCTTGATGAGAAGAATAATTCAGTTCAAGGCCTAGGAAATCCTTTAGCAGCCCTAGGCCATCATAGGACCAAAAATCTCTATTCATGGTCTAAAAAAATGCACCATAAGTTCAAGACCTAAAAAAATGTAGAAAATTTGTCAAGATGTGGAACCATTCTAAATTAGTGGAATAGGTGGGTGACCACTAGTATCAACTTGGATCAATCATCAATATTTCTAGGAAGTATAATGACCAAGTTGATAAATGGGCTTCTTCTATTAATGAAATTGATGAAACCTTGAATTTTCATGTCAAAAAATCATGAATGAATCGGTAGAGAAGCAATAGGTGCATGACTCCAAGCAAAATATTTTGCAACTTCTTCTCATGCATCGTTGATTAATCATGAACATTGTTCCTTAAGTTTGAGAACCATACTAAATTCTTTGGTTAAAATTACTTTGTCAAATGGGTTATGCATGTGTGGACTTGGTAAATATGGACAAGGTATTGTTATTCATATTAATCCTACACCAATATTGAAAATCATAGTTCTTGGATATTTTGAGACTTCATTGTGGCATGCAAATCACCCTAATCCATATGCAATTTTTTTCATGAGCTAAACCCCATATCAATTATTTCATCTACTAATATGGAGAAACCATGATCTTAAACCACTTAGTAATTTTTCCACTGACGATATGTCAAAGTTTAAAACTATCGTTTGTAGTACCCAAAGCATGCCCCTCTAATTCATTGAAACCAAATTCTTCACCATATTCATCATTGCAATATTGATATCCTAATCATACTGAAGGGAAACATATTATCTCTCCATCCAAATACCAATGCTCTAGTTGTCATATTGATATGGTAGTCATTCTTCTTACAAATCAAAAGTGAACAAGCATAAATGAAATTACCTGGACCGATGCCTATTGTGAGAACTTATTGTTGTTGGATTGATGATTGGTCATGGTGTCATTTGAGGACTTGCTTGAGGAAATCATATATACTTGTGTATTGAATTTACAACCATATAATACTCATCACTCTCTTTGATTGATTGACCTTGGAAACAATATTTTCATTGGAAATATTTTTTATGGAAACCATTATTTATTTATTTTTTGCATGTGTAGGAAAAATAGGATTTTATGATTACACGACCCTCTTGTTGCATGTGGTATTTGAAGACCATGTTGATCCTTTTCACTATCATGGGCACATAATCATGGTCTTGATTTGGTTTCTTAGAGAAACCTTGTGATCTTTGATACTCATCTTCATATCAATTTTGTTGGATCACTTTCAATATCAATGTGCCCTTGGCCATTTTATGTCATTTTTGGACATTGTTCTTTGATAGCATTGTGGGAATTGAGTTCTCTACACAAACTATTCATGCGCTTGCTTGTTAAACTTCTTGTTTTTTCACTAATTTTGAGTTTGTGTAAAGGTATTTTACAAATTTGAAGCAACACTCTCCATTAAAACTCATGTTTGCTTAGTCAATTTTTGGAGAGGTTTCTCTCAAGGTGTTTTGTAGGCTATAGTTTTGCAAATGGACTCTTCATTTAGGCCTTGTTTGAAACTTGTATAAAAAAAACATTTTAGTATCAAATTCACACACATAAAAGTTATTTGAGTATACTTAAAGTTTCACACCATAACTAGGTTTAAAAATACTTTTAGTATCATTGTTAAAATTTTACATTTAATTTGAAAGTTTGTACATTGAATGGATTTTTTACATTTAATAATAGAGAAGAAACTGTAGCTATCTACATGTCATTTTCTTCTTATAAAAGCAGCCCATAAACCATTTACCTTTCTTTGATACACACATCCCCTTGTTTTTATGACTTTCTACTCATAAATTAGATCATTTCTCTTTATAAATTGAACTTTTCTTTCTTACACACATTCCCTTGTTTTTATGACTTTTTCCTCATAAATTAGATTATTTCTTCTTATAAATTAAATTCTTATTTAATATATATTTTCATAAAATTCTTATTTCTTTTTATAAATGAAAAGATAAAAACTTTATATATATATATAGGAAAAGAGTCCATGTGTAAGTCAATTGCTTCCAAAGAATGCCACTTTAGTACAAGCAAGGCTATCTTTTTGGGCTTTTAGGTCCATTCTACCTTTTTTTTGCCATGATTTCTTAGGTACAGGGCCTCAGAATTGTAAATTTTTTTTAACAAACTGTTTGCACACTTACCAACAAGGTTTTCAAGCATAATACCAACAAGGTTTTCAAAGGTTTTGAAGCCATTTCATCCTTAAGAGCCATCTTCCATTGCTAATTCCTTGAAAGTTACAAGAAAATAGATTTAAAAATTTAGCAGTTACCGGACTGTCTATCAGACATTACATTAACTGTATAAGCTATCCGACATGAGCACAGAAATAGAAAAAGTTGGATCATGAGCTATCCCCTGAGAATGTCTATAACATTTCTCTAGTTATGCTTCACACTGTTGCTTCTCTATCCATTGTTCTGGCCAAAGTCTTGTATTCTTGCAATTTGAAGCATGGAATATGGTGGAGCCATTTCTCACTGCGTGTTAAACTGGATGTGATCGGAGTTACCATCCATTTCACAAAGGGTTCTTTTAATAAATTTTTGAAGATATCTATAATTCAATTTCACTAATATCTGTTCGTTCTCCCTTTTTAAAGGATCAGACAATCTACTTTCAAGTTTCAAGCTTTGGCATGTAACTACTCTGAAATAATCTATATCAATGTTGTAAGGTTATTTATAAGAAGAAACAGGGTCTCTGCCAAGGAGCCCTTTATGTGTGAGAAAGAGCCACTTTGCAGATAGTGTTGTATGAGGTTGTGTTTAACCAAAAATATTATTTGGTAAAGTGAAAGAGAATAGGATTTTTAAGGTTTATATTCAGTGTTTTGGTTGGTCTTTTTGAATAACACATTATAATATATATATATATATATATATATACACTTTCTATTCATTGAAAAGTAAAGTATACAATCAAAATATACATAGACAAAACAAATTTTACAAATATACTGTTCTATAATTTAGCAGTCCTTTCAAAATCATACATTAACACACTTTAACATAGGATAGACATTTTTGAAACCTTACACCTCTTTCTGGGTTAAGGATCACTACATTTTCCAAGGAAGAGCATTTCCTTTACTGTTTTTGGGTTAAGGATCCCTTCAATTTTCCAAGGAAAAGCATTGACTTTACCCCAAATTCATAATGAGGTAATCCTCCAACGTCGGACCAAGCTACTTTAAAAGACAAGGGTATCAAATTTGTGCTCAATAGATCATTGAGGAAAGCTATTTTATATCAAATCAATTAAGGCGCCTATGCAAAGTGGATTTGGATTGCATTGCACACATCTTGCATTCTGCAACTTTACTGTATTACCCATTACTAAGTTATGGGGATTGATTTCATGATTCCAAATTAGTAAAGTAGTTTACATGTAACAGAGTGTGCCTACTACTTGAAAAAAATACAGTGTGCCTACTTCTGGGAGAGAAAAACAGAGTGTGCTCTAGCCAAGGAAGAAACAATACAAGATCGAGTGCTGCCATGAATCTTTTCATCTCAATTCCACATCCTACCATCTTGCAAAATTTCAGAATACTTTTTGAATGGCACCAGCCTAGAGTCCAAACTATGATTATGAAAAACTCTCACAGATACAAGATGATAAGAAGGCGTTCATCTGCTAGAGATGGTTGTCTATCCCCAAATGATCATAGTCCATCATTTCTCTGGCGTGCCTACCCAACAAATAACAAATCATTTGTAAAAATAAATTTGTTTACGAGCGTTTTTCTCCCAATAGAATAACTTGCAGTTGAAGTTAATACATTATTAGATTTTGATATGCTTATAGAGCCATAAATGTTATATTGTAAATATTCTGCTTCTGCTCTGATTAAAGAACATCCATTTGTAATTTAACTTTTAACACATCCATAGAATTTCAACAAACAAAAGCCGCAGGGTTTCAAATAAGCAATGGAAACTTCCATTTATTCTTGTAGTAGATTAAGATATAGCTCTGAAAGATCTCGTCACTGCGAGTTTGGTGTGCATTGAGAAGCTAATTGAAGCCAGTAAGAAAAGAAGTTTTCCCATATTTTTCTGATGTTGAGCATGAGTAGCATGGTTTGTAAGTCTCGCTTAATATTGTTAACAAATGGTAGCATTCAACTGTTTGCTCTATTAATCTCAAATATGCAAGTATGTCTCAGTACTTATGAAGATCATTTTTTCAACAATGATAAGAATGATCCAGGTAGAAGTTGACCCCATGGGCGGGACGCGGCTTTAAGAGGCGGTGATGAATCTTTTCTATTCCCACGGGTTCTCTTCTGTAGATATGCAGACTGGTGCCGACAAATTTCCTTGCGTGCCTTCCATGACCATTCAGCTTTATCAGGCCATTGAAGCTGCAGTGAGAAGATTATTTTTCTCATACCAGCAATTGGTGATCACGGTGATGGGCAGCGTGGAAATGAAACACGTGCTAAAGTTGAATGGGAAATACATGGAAGTTTTTAATTTGGTAGAGGGACGACCAAAGATCAACCAATTAAAAACCCTTACCCAAAAACAGACGTCGGAGAAAAATGCCTTACGGCGTAAATATATCACATGAAATTAAAACAAACCTATGGACTTAGTTTCTTAAGAAATTTTATGTTAAGATTATGGGATTCTACTTACATGGTTGTTGTAATGCACCGTAAATTAATAATATATTATTAATTTTGTTGAAAAATAGTTTAATTATTATTTTTATTATTTTATTATTTTTTGTAGAAAGTAAAAAATAAAACATTATGTAATAAAACATTTTTATTTAATAAAATATGTTGAAGGGGACAAAAGTGGCTGAAGCCACTAAGTAAAAGGAAAAATACTATATATTAGTATGTCCATGAGCAACACGAGGCTAGCATTGGACTAGAATTATTGTGCTTCAGGAAACACTGAGGTTCTGGAGTAAGTAACTTCTCCTATGGGAGTTGGTTGGGAGGAACAACTTAGCATGTATCAATTAGTTTAAATCATGCTATGATTCAATGCACACAATGGATATATATAGTCTATTTCCAATTTATTTTTATACTATCGATTTAGTAATGCAAATGCATAGATGCACTTCTTATTTATATTAATTTCCTAGTATGTAATTTCAAAACTAAATGTAGAAAGGATACCTAATCATGTTAGTATTAGTTTATATTGCTTCATATCTAAACTACATTAAGAAGTACATAAATACATGTAAGAAGTACATAAATACATATATGTTTATATAGGTAGAGTATCACCAAATTCCTCATGCATATAGAATTATATTAGCATATAACCTTAAGATCTTATTAATGTATAGAATAGATCAGTGTGATTTAACACATATGGAAGAATATTACATTATAATACCATCTTTATACAAACTATAGGATTCCACTTTATTACTTTTTTAACCAGTACAAGAAACAAAACTATATATATTAATTCTTCTAGCAGAACAACTATTACATAAACTAGTCATATCTAGTCTAAGCAACAACACAATCGGATCATGGATTCAAAAGCATATACAATCTACGATTTAGATAACCTAAATCACAGATCAACACTATTAAATATGAAAGAGATTTATCTAAGTCTAACAGGCTACATGCCATCTTGAACAAAATAAGATTTCATCATTTTTCTCCCTATAATCAATCAAAATCAAATCCAAGAATCCTCTTAAGACAATCCTTCCTTGTTTTGCAAAAACAACCACATATGGATCAAAGATCTTTAACTAGATCTATATTATCCACAAATTAAATTTAGAATCAAATCTATTCACAGTTCTAGCCTACACGCTAGTTGTTACAGCTGTGAAAGTAAGCTTTCAGTCCCCAAATATCAGTGTTAAAGCCATCAATGAGGGGAGTTGATCCTTACTAATGTCAAATGTTAGCTACTTTACATTAAATCACGGACCCTATAGGTCATTTATTTAATTCAACCAAACAAAGTAAAGATAGGGTCGTAATTCCACATCATGGCTACCACTAACTACACAGAGGAAAATTCTTGGTGTAACATTTAAAGTCATCAACTGTATTCACCAAACGATTACAACATTAACTTCAAAACAAAATTACTATATTCATAATACCATTGATGATGGAAGCCATTGTGGTTTAAAAACAAATAGTATACAATAAATATGCACAACAAAAATGATTATTGGAATCACACAGCCGAAGCACGACACCATTTATTAATAATAATAAACACATTTATTAAAGTCGTTGTAAGACCATCTTTGATGGCTTCCATGCTATTTTTAAATACTAGAGTTTAAACAATAAGATAATGGGAGTAAGACCATCCCAAAGGCACCCATAACTATGTTTAACAAAACAATATAGAACTTCTATATTACAGTTTCGTAGAAATGGGTGCAAATCCAGTGCAAGATAAACACTAAAAGGGTTTTACAAAATGTATATGCATTTAAATCAAACACTTATCTTAAAAAATGATGGTGGTTACCATTCAAACCCCTCACAGCTCCTACCTAGTTTGACTTGCAACCATAGTATGGCTGGGTCAGCATGTTGCTCGAAATATTAAACAATGAAAACAAGATGATTAATAGGGGATGAGACGAGCTTACCTAGGAGTTTGGAAACATGGTCCTGGGAGGAGGTGACCCTGTTATGTACATATTATGTTATATTTTTATTTATATAACATTATGATGATAATTAAACATGAATATAAACAAAATAGTTGTAATGCAAACATTAATAGAGAAAATATTAACCCTAACTCATGACTACATTCAAAATATAAACAACATTAATAATAAATTAATCACATATCAGTGATTGCATTGACGAAAAAGGCTAGTTTTAGAAAACATATCCGGGAACCATAGTTTTAACAACCACACATCACCTGGCCACTGGAACTTGTGGTGCAAGCTAGCTTGTCTGGTTCCACACCCTTGCCCAAACCCTTGGGTGTAAAATAGTTCACCTGCAGCTTCAAGTTACCACTAGTAACTATAGGGAGCAAGTTGTTCTAGAACCTAGCATTCTCATATGCTTCAGTAGCGGTTCTAGTACAGAACCTAACATCTTCCAAATTCTCTCTGGGAGCTCTATGCTATTTCATGGATAGATTCCATAGAGCCTTCATCTCTTGTGATCATTGGCAACTCTCTTTGGTATTTTCTTTTCTTATAACTCATATTCCCCTTAGTTTTAACAACCACACATCACCTAGCCATTGGAACTTGTGGCAAGCTAGCTTGTCTGGTTCCACACCCTTGCCCAAACTCTTGGGTTTAAAATAGTTCTTTTGCAGCTTCAAGTTACCACTAGTCACTACAGGGAGTAAGTTATTCTAGAACCTATCATTCTCATATGCTTCACTAGCAGTTCTAGTACAGAGCTTAACATCTTCCAGATGCTCTTTGGGAGCTCTACGCTATTTCAACGCTATTTCATGGATAGATTCCATAGAGCCTTCACCTCTTGTGATCACTGGAAGCTCTCTTTGGTATTTTCTTTTTCTATAACTCATATTCCCCTTGTATGCATTTTCTCTTGCCTACGACTTTTATAGCAAATAACTAACTCTCCCTAACACTATTCATTTGTCTTCGTAAAGAATGCTAAGGTTTGATAATTGTTTTTAAACCCAAATTTCTATGAATTAATTGTATAGTCGTTAAAACTCTCAATTCCCAATTATGTTCAAATAAAATTTTTTCATAACAATTTGTTTTAGGTAGTGTTCATTATTTCATTAAAAAGTTAATCAAATTTGGTTCTTATATTTGTAATATTTATTTTTTACATTGAGCTAATAACACTAAAAAATTACTTCTCATCTTCTAACATAAGATTAATAAATTCATTGCATTATATCAACTTTCCCTTTTTCTTTTATTTATTATTGTTTTCTTTAAAATTATTTAAGATAAACCTTGTAATAGTATAAATATCTTTACGGAGGCCTCCTCTCCTCTACCATCCCTTAGTAATTCAACTAAAAACTACACCTTAAATCCACCATCTTTTAATATATTTGGTAGATTGACTACACTTAATATGGGATTTTTGTCATAATTGAGCATTAATCAACGAAAGTGGAATATAAAAGAGCATCTACAATTGAGCATCCATGAGCATCCATGCTGTTTCGAATTCTAATTGGCCTTATGTGAAGACCATCTTTCTCCCTACTATTAATAGGGAAGTCCATTTTATAAAAAAAAACATCTTAAAGTGTATTGTCATATATTTATTATAAAATGATTTTAAAGATTGCAATACTTTTATCTAAAATTTTCTAAAATATCACAATCCTCACCATTATAAAAATAAAGATTATTAAATATTAAAAATGTGAAAACATACATAAAAATAAATAACTTTATTTATTTATTATTAATGATTAACCTTTTCACCATCATAACAAAATTTTTAAATAATAAAAATATGAAAACATTCATAAAAATAAATAACTTTATTTATTTATTTATTATTAAAGATTAACGTTTTTTTTTCATTGTTATTATTACTATATACAAAATCACGTTCTATAATTTCGAAAATGAAAACAAAATTACTTAAGAATCCATGTCATTGTTCTTTTTAAATAGAATCCACTACCTCATAGAGGAACCCTTAAATATGGTACCATGACATCCCATAAAAATTCTTATAAAAGATTTCTTGAATTATTTTCGAAATTGACATCTTGGGATTATCACGACTCTTCATCATGACATAACACATCCCTTTAGAACTCACAGAATCATCACAGAAAATCAGATTGAATTAGCGAAAGAGAAAAGCAAGTAATATTGAATAATCATTAAAAAAGAAAAGCACGGCCGTTATTCGTGGCCATGCAATACTCACATATTGAATTTGAATGACAATCTCTATATTTCTAAATCTGAAACACCCTCGGCCTCCTTAACCGGTATGGAACAACGATAACAATATCTTCAACTCCACTCTTCATGGGACTGTCCCGACGTGGATTTGCTATGGAAGACGACTTTGTTTGACGGGCATGAGCGGCGGAAGAGCATGAGACAGTGGCCATGTTAGAAGCCTTATTTATTGGCGGAATTTTATTATTTTCATCAAATTCCCGGTGGAGTAGCAGCGGATACAGAAGGCACAGGAGGAGCAGCAACAAAGATAGGAGGAGGAGCAGTGGAGACGAGAGGCACAGGAGGAGGAACAGCAAAGACAGGTGGAGCAGCAGATACGGGAGGTACCGGAGAAGGAAGAGGAGTGAAGACGGGAGGCGGAGGAGGAGGAGAAGCGGAGACAGGAGGCACCAGAGGAGGAGGAGCCGACACGGGAGGTACCAGAAGAGGAGTAGCAGAGGTAGTAGGAGGAGGCGAAGCAGAGACGGGAGGCACTGGAGGAGGAGGATTAACGGAGGCGGGAGAAGGAGCAGAAGCGGAGACGGAGGTTAACAGAGGAGGAGGAGCAATGGAGACGGGTGGAGGAGAAGCAGAGACAGGAGGCACCAGAGGAGGAGGAGCGGAGATAGGAGGCACCGGAGGACGAGGAGTAGCAGAGGCGGTAGGAGGAGGCGAAGTTGAGATGGGAGGCATCGGACGAGGAGGAGTAATGGAGGCGGGAGAAGGAGCAGAAGCGGGGAAGGGGGTTAACGTGGGAGGAGAAGTAGTGGAAGTAGGTGGAGGAGGAGAAGCGGAGACGGGAAGCATGGGAGGAGGAGAAGCCGAGACCGGGGGCGTTGGAGGGGGAGCAGCGGAGACGGGTGGAGGAGTAGAAGCGGAAACAGGAGGCACCGTAGGAGGAGAAGCGGAAACAGGACGCAGAGGAGGAGCAGCAGCAGTGGAGACGGGTGGAGGAGGAGAAGCAGAGACGGGGCGCATCGGAGGAGGAGGAGAAGCGGAAACGGGAGTCACCGGAGGAGGAGGAGAAGCGGAGACAGGACGCCTATGAGGAGGGGGAGGAGCAGTGGAGACGGGTGGAGGAGGAGAAACGGAGACCGGGGGAATCGGAGGACGAGCAGCGGAAACGGGAGGCACCGGAGGAGGAGAAGCGGAGACGGGACGCACAGGAGGAGGAGGAGGGTATATTGGGTTCGGGGGAAACGCAGTCCAAGGATATGGTGTGTGATGTGTATATGGCCGCTTCAACGGAGGAGGAGGGGGAGGAGGTCTCATATTGTGCCTGGGATTGGGGTGGTATGGGAATGGAGGGAAGTTGAAGTGATGATGGGGAGGCGAAGGGGGAGGAGGTCTCATATTGTGCTTGGGATTCGGATGCAGGTATGGGAATGCAGGAGGGGAGTTGGTGCGATGATGAGGGGGAGGGGTAGGGGGTCTGACATTATGCTTGGGATTGGAATGCCGTGGGACTCGAGGAGGAAGGGGTTTGATATTATGGCTGGGAGTGGAATGCGGTGGGAATGGAGGGGAGTTGGTGTGATGATGATGATGAGGGGGTGTGGGTGGGAATCTAATTACATGGTGCTTGGGATTGGAATGGTATGGTGGGGGAGGTGATTTGGGGTGGTGATGAAATGCCCATTGCCACTTAGCTGCATCAATATCCGGAGCTGACGATGATCCATCAACGACTATCACACAGATTAATACGAAAATAAAAAAGAAAAACATACGTAAGCAAGAGATTTTGAAGTGCAAAACCGCCATGATGAATGGCTACAATTCTTGAAACTGCTAACAGCACTAGACTCCCAGCACCAGCAGTTATTGGTGGGAGGAAAGGTGTTGTAGGTGTGAGGA